>CATIWQ010174428.1:0-12388 GCA_949673415.1 Euphorbia schlechtendalii | reverse complement strand
ACGCTATCACATTTAGGCGAAAGAAATAAATCATGTAAAAAGTAGTACAAAAAGTAATTAGCCTGACGAAAAGATGCGTTTGCTGGATTGAAAACCTGAAAGGGCTGTCCAGGTAAAAATTAAGATAAGGTTCGATAGATTGAAAACCTGTAAGGGCGGTTTATGCAGAAATTAGAACCAAAGAAACTTCAATTTCATCATCTCCTCCTCGAAATGGCTCAAAGAATTGTCTATCTCCTTAGATATTAGGACGAATATCTTCGGACTTCCCTTATAGAGAGGATTGCTAAAATAAAAGCTTCTAAGCTCTCTTTATCAACTTCAAAGTGAGCATCACCAACATGGTCCGGGATCAACATTAACATCATTGGCACCATACCAAAGAAGGAAATGAGCATAAAAAAGTCAATGACTCATCCAAATCCTCTTCAAACCAAATTCAGGCTTTGAACTTGACTCTGATTCATCCGCAAAATCGAACTTCGACCCAAACCCATATCCATCATCACTTTTAAGAAGTCATGTCTACAAAACTCAACCATCAATAAAAAGGCAACCATAGAATGCCCAATGAGATGAATCCTGGGGGTAATCATGGACCATCATAGGAGGGTATCAACTTGAAAATCTCCAAAAGGCTCCTGATGCAATGAAGCTTCTACTATCGACTGGGCCAATGCTCCAAAGCCAAAGACGCCTGCAATAAACAAACATACATCATATGATAAATGTTGTTCATGCATAAAGTCATTCATACATGCATACGCATCATGTCACTTACAGGTCAAGGCGATGCTAAACCGAGGCAATGCCATTCCGATGAGAAGAACACTCCACCTCTACATGAGGAAACTACAAGTATAAAGAAGATGTCGGAGTAGCACATCATCAAAATTGAAAAAGATAATGGCACAATTCAAGCCATTTTAACTTTCGTCAAATTCAAGTTTACCTAGGCCTCTTTCAAGCAGCATTACAACATCACAAAAGCCTCCCAAAATAACAGAGCGATCATCGGGACATCTCTGAAAATCTCAAACTCTAATTTCCACACTTATCATGGGCCTGAAGAAAAATTTCTCAAAACCCTCATGTTTTAATTCTTGATTGAAGGGGTAAAAATTTTTTCTTTCAGCAACCTCAATCAAGGAATTAAAACATATGTCACAAGTATTTACTAATAAAATTCCTCATTCTTATAGGTACGCCTTCAACTCATAAGGGGCATCTATGTAAGACTCATGGCAGTCAACATATCATCAAAGGCATGGAGCACAAGGCTTTCATCCTATCCTAAGCAGTTTCGAAGGTCACAATCAACCCAGAGGTTAACTCATAAGGGGCATACAATTCAGACAGCAATGGTCAACCATCCCATAGCGGATTTTGACGAAGACTTACCATAGTCGACGTATCATAAAAGGCATGGAGCACACGGCTTTCATCCTTTCCCCAGCAGTTTCGAGGGTCACAATCAACCCAGAGGTCAACTCACAAGGGGTATACAATTCAGACCGCAATGGTCAACCATCCCACAGCGGATTTCAACGAAGACTCACAACAGTCAGCATATCATCAAAGGTATGGAACACATGGCTTTTATCCTTTCCCCATCAATTTCAAAGGTCACAATCAACCCAGAGGTCAACTCACAAGGGGCATTCATCACAGACTTTCTATAGTCCGCATCCCCTCTGAGACTTTCTACAGTCCATATCTCTTTTAGACTTTTTTTTACAGTCAACAGGCTTTACAGTCCGTATTCCTTTTCTGACTTTTTACAATCAACAGACTTTCTATAGTTCGCATTCCTTTTCAGACTTTTTACAGTCAACGAACTTGCTACAATCCGCATTTCTTTTCTGACTTTTTACAGTCAATGGACTTTCTACAATCCGCATTCCTTTTCAGACTTTTTACAGTCAACAGACTTGCTACAATCCTCTTTCCTTCTGACTTTCTACAGTCGGTGAACTTTCTACTGTTCATAACTTTTTGACCTTTTACAGTCAATGAACTTTCTACAGTTCATAATCTCTTGACTTTCTACAGTCAAATAAACTTTCTACAGTTTGCAATTTTCAAACTTTTTATAGTCAAATGAACTTTTTACAATTCACCTCCTTTTGATTTCTTACAATCACTAACTTTTTATAGTTCATAATCTCTTGAATTTCTACAATCGGCGAACTTTCTACAGTTCATAACTCTTTGACTTTTTACAGTCAATAAACTTTCAACAGTTTGTAATCTCTTGAATTTCTACAGTCAGTGAACTTTCTACAATTCACATCATTTTTTACCTTTTACAGTTTATGAGCTTTCTACAGTTCACATATTATCCCAGCCTTTTTACGATCAACAGACTTCCTATGGTTCATGTCATCAGTAGGCTTGCCACAGACTGTACAAATGGGTCCTCAACCAAAAGAACGGAGACACAAGGTCAATATTCTCTCCCCAACGGTTATAACGGCATCAATCAGCCGAAGGTTAACCCTTCTAGGGCAATCATTGCCAAACGGGCAATTCACAAGGGGCATAGAGAGTCCAATCCCGGATAAAATGCTGCACCAATATGAAAAGCTTCCAGCTATCATCCCCAAAGAGTGCCAACCGTGACCGGGCATGTTTTATCTCTAAAACTAGCTGCTCTTTCAATCGTGGGCCCATACTTATCTCATATCAGCAGTGATCCCATGAGAGTCAGTCTGTGAGCATGGGATTTTTTTACTCCCGACTCGCGAGTTCGATGATGACGCTGTAATTTTTCCCTTATTAGCTTTTCACTTTTTATAGGGTCCTGAAATAACCTGAAGGAAGCTCGCGTTGTTTCTTTGAGCCGTAACCCTTTTTTCTAAGCAAATTCAACCTAAAAGGCATAAGCCAAAGAAGCCATTGTCAATACCGACATTGCAATGTCGGTACCGGCATTGGCAATATCGGTAACGACATTGCAATATCGTTAACGACATTCCAATGTCGGTACCGACATTACCAATGTCGTTAATGACATCAGCTTTACAGGCAAAAAAAAACACCAATTTCTACATTTTTTAATCAAAATAACCCATCATTCCACACCAATTCCGGATTATCCTCACTTTACACCCTGGCAAGATAGTGTTCATCCCACATAGGCAACAAAGGAGTGGAGAAAAAGATGGAAAAGACAAAAGCAAGTGGGATTTTAAATTGAAGGGGGCTCCATAAAAGAAAGGAGCTGAATTATTTCAAGGCAGAGTTCCAGGAGAAGGGACTCATCATTTTCTTTAGAAAAAGAAAAGAAAACCAAAAACAAAAGATTTTTGTTTTAGAGGTTTTTTTTAGTTTTAAAACATAGAGGAAGAAGGACTTCTACCTCCTCTCTTCCTCTCTTTACAAATCATATCCTGGAAGTTCTGCCTTCCCTCAAAGAGTAGACCTCTACTCTTCATTTTCGTCAAAAATTGCAAAATCGGATCAAAGAAAAAAGGAGAGCTTCCCGGAGGATTTCATGGACCTTGAAGAAAGTGGATTCATGACTACGGGATAATATTTTGAGTTCCTAGAGTTTGTGCTTACATTTATATGCTTTTCTTTTTGAAATTTCATTTTCTTTTTTATTTTTTCCGTTTTTGCACAATAATCTATTTTCCGGGAATTTCAGTATGATTTCAAATCTTTTTGAGTATTTTGTTTACATAAATATATTCGACACATCTTGAGCTTTCTGTAATTATAAAGATCGCTTGAAACGGATCAGTATATCAAAAGTTATGAATTTTCAAAGTTTTGACAAATTTATTTCGGTTTCCTAGGCAGAATGTTACCGTTTTCAGTTCTGGGTTTGACGAAGATTTTTATTGGGTGATTAGTTATTTTTATTAGATGCCTTAGATCATGAGGTTTCTAGAATGATAAAGATCACTTAAAATGGATCAGTATAAATAAAGTTATGATTTTTCGAATTTACGGTTCACGGTTTTGGACAATGCTGACTGTTTGATATCTTTCTGTAGCTGTCTTTAAAACTTGATTTTGTCACTTTCAGTATGTTAAACACATCATGAGCTTTCCAGAATGATGAGAATCATTTGAATCCGATAATCGTTGCGAATGTTATGATCGTTTGATGTTTTGGATTTTCATTTTGCTATTTTTTGCTGTTTCTGTGTATTTTCTGCAGGTCTGGAAACTCGACGTCGGTACCAACATTACAAACATCGGAACTGAAGTTACCAAATTTTTACCAACATCGGTACCGACATTACCTAAAATTTTGCAACGCTAACACCGATGTTGCAACGCCGACGTCGATGTTACCTCTTTTTCCTCAAAAATACAAGTTTATATATTATGCATTAATTATAAGTTAATTAACAAAAATAATTTGTTTACATGAACGTATCAAGATTAATATAATAATTTTATATTAATCTTTTGGATATAATCCGAGAGAAAATTTGAATACCGATTTCCTCTTAACCGAGGTAAAATTATTGCCGTATTTAAATTTTCTCGGAATATATACAAAAGATAACGATTATGTTCACGGGCCTAGAATTATTTATCACTTCCATTTATTTGTAAATAATAAAATTTAATTTAGGAAAACCCCCACAAAGAGAACCCCGTTCTCGGATATCCGACCCGACAAAATTCACATGTGGCATTTTCATTAATAAAATGAGCAACCTACTTGTATAAAAATGAACCATTTTTATTTTAATAACTTTAAACCATCGATATTTCAATTAGGCCAAATGGGTATCGCTAAAATCAAATCGAACATACGTGCCAAACTTTGTGATAACCTTTGTGGATGCAAGTAGATTATGTTAGATGTATGCCTAGGATTTAGTTTTCTTCGAGTATCGATTTATTTTTATAAAAATTATGTATTTGTTAGATCAGTTGTATAATAGGATATTTATGTATTCATTCCCCTAGATCTCTTGTATTTAGGCAATTTTGTATTCCCCATCCCCAAAATATGTAAATAATTCCCCTTAGAATAGGCGCATTTAATTTTATACGTGTTTACTTTCCGCAACTTACTTATCGTTTTATGCATGTGTGATAAAAATAAACTGAAAATACCTAGTTTAGTTTGAATATTATAAATGTGGTTTCTCTCATAGTGTAATTTAACTCAAATGACGACGAAATGGATAACTCTTCCCGGACCCGAATCTCTATTTTATGATACAGATTAGGCAAATGGATCTAAGCTGTACCAAAATTTTCCGGAAGAGCTGATCTGGGTGGCGACTCTGTAACACAAACTAGAGATTTAGGTATTGAGTCTTTAAAGCTTGAAAAAAAACTTTTCAAATCAAATACATTTCACCGCGTGCAGCGCATCCTTCTTAGCGTTGCTCATTTCGAAAACCCCACGCCCCATCTCATGGGGTCGGCGCCTCGCTGCGATTGTGTGGGTCTGAAACGTTCATCCGCTCACACTTGCGTTCCACGCATCTTTTTGTACCATTTTTACTCTTTTTACATAGAATTCCATCTTTGATCATTTTACTTCCAAGATTCAGCTAGTTTCTACACTTACATAAAAAACAACTACATACCACGTGAAATCTTTTATATGAAGTATAAAATGACTCAAAACTATATCATTTTATGAATAAAAATATCATGATAATAAGTGTAAGTATACACTTATCACATCCATAGCCACTCACCATACCTCCGCTATAGTAGATTAAGCCATAACAAGACAACTATGGTTGGTACCCGTCCATTTGCATCTAATGCAATTGTTAATTCATTTGAGTTCTCTTTATCGAGACGTGCGTACCCAATTATACGACTCTTCAATTGCTTCTCTAATCTAGTACTAGCTCTAATGTTATGGATAACTAACCCATTTTGGTTAAGGCATTAACCCTATCTAGTCTCATGACCAAACACATGTTAAAGGAAAGCATGGTATACATGTTCTTACATCCGTTAATAATGTTTGTATCATGACTTATGATGGGAAGACAATCTATCACCTTACTATTGCTGTAGGGATTTTATTGGTGCCTCTGGTCTCACCCTAGTATAGGTCTTATACGATAGTTATAATTATGATAATAGTAATTCTGAGCTATTTGGAATTATTAACTCTAAGGGAATATTCTCGATACTGGTACATCATAATCATTCCATTATGCCAAGACTCCACATAGCATGTAAAACAAACAAGGTCCATGTTTAAGTTATTGCACCTATGTCTATAAGTTTTAATTTAAAGCCTTAAACCACGTTTGTAAAACCATATGCGGAATCCAATTCTTATATTAGTAATCAACTAAGACATAAAAATCCCTTGGGTACACTTGAACCTAATACCAATTGAGATTTCCAGGTAGGAGAGGCCCCCTTAAAGTGAATAAGCAGCTAAGTCCAATCCTTTCCAAAATAACCACGGGCACTTTGATTTGTTGTACCACGAACAACTATGATTTAAAGATTTCATTCTTTAATTGAGTGAATTAAGGGACGGCCCTCAATTTATAGCATTTACACATGTGGTAAAACATTGTTAATTTTGTATGAGGATCACCTAGACTAAGTTTGAGCAAAACCTTAATCTAGTTATCACATCATTTTCTATAACAAGAATTTAAACCTAAGTCATTTATAGCATACTTTAATCAATTCATAGAAAATATCAATTTCAACATATTATAATCAATCATGCATAGCATAAGACATGCTTTGATACCACTCCTAGTTAATCAAGACAGCAATTAAATATGTAACGTTGCATGGCGGAATTTCAAAACTTAAAATTAACCCTAAAGGATCTCCTAAGCATGCTATTATTGATATAATCTAAGTTGAAACGTTCCATAAATGCTAATAGGTTTATAAAACTAATAAAAGAAACCTAGCATCTAAGTTAAGAACATTACCATTTGATGCGTGCTTCTCTTTTTTGGATGCGGCGTTCCCTTAAAGCAATTCAGTAGAACTCTGTTGGCACTAGCCTGTAAACTAGGATAACCTCTACGATTGATCCACATGGATCTTCACCGACCAAAACATCCATTAAGGTAGAACCCGTCTATAGATAGTAGTTTCTAGACCGCTCGAAGACCAATCTGAAAATATTATGTAAGAAGGCTCACTTTAAAATTGAAAGAGCCTTCTAAAGAATTCTTCATCGCTTGGAGAAACTATGGAGGATCTCACAAAATCTCACGAAGAAAAGATATCGAACTCAGAGAGAAAGATTGAGCTAAAGTACATTAAAAGGACGAGAAGGAAGGCCTATTTATAGGGAGAGGAAAGTTGAAAACTCCCCTCATTTAGTAATGTGGTATGGGAAAATCCAATCCCATAAACAGGCTCTACTATGCAGATCCCTAGGATCCACAGGTTGACCTGCAACATTGTTAGACATGATGTATGCCCTAGAGGAAATTAGGGCAATATATCTTTATTACTTATAATGTACAAACGGTTTTGAATTATATTATTAATAATTAAGGCCTCTTTGTTGCTTATCAGTGCTTTCTGTTTATTAATGTATCTCGCTGGTATCATATATGTATAATATTTAATATGTATATGCGCATTGATAAGACGAAGTCCATTATTACTTCATATCATAAAATTGCATGGACATAGTGGGAGGTATGTGGTGTGAGAATTGCACATACGTGTTACTATGAATAGTCTAAATATCCCTATTCATAGTTTCATTGAGACTGGACATTAATGAAATGAACAGACTAGCATGTGTAGGCTTACTCCTTGGGTTAGATCTAAGTAGCTGATCTCATGACCTGAAGGTGGTGCTTTGAGTTAACACATGAATGTATTCGGGTAGTACATTGGAGATCGCTATAAGATAGACACTCAAAAATTACTATATCCATGTATTGGTGTCATGTCTTACTGTAATAACAGTACAAGTATCCTCAAACCTGAGATACCGGTTACCTTATGTAGGAGTTACTATACTTTGGGTCATACTTATTCATACCCTAGCAATTAGGATGACATAGGTGATCATGGGTATAGCGATGATCACATGTTGGTAAGCTATCTAGTCAAGATGGGAACCATCGCTCCTGATATAGTGATATAATTAGAGATGTACCTTAGGGCCCCTTATTGAAGTAACACGCTCATAAACCTCTGATCAGAGTAAAAAATTGATAAGACAGGTTTATAGTCAATCTTGATACATTATGGCCGAGTTGTTTTCTTTGTGAACAAGTCTAATTCCAGGATAGCCATGGCTATTACATGAGCTAACACTTAATCCAAGCTCAATAAACTAAATGGTACTTAACCTGATGGAAAGGAGTGTATTGTACTGGTTACTACTGCAGAACTAGATCAAGTCACAAGCAAGTGACGTTCCAAGTATCGGGGGATAATACGCCTTTGCTAGAAAGCCCATTTGATCGTCTATAGCTATAAGGTTCCATATAGGTCTAGAATACTGAGCCTAGAGATTCTAGGATGGGAAGCCAAGTTTAGGTTAAACTCTAGTGGCTCTATACTTTGTGATCCTATGAGGTCACACACTTAGGATTTTTCATTAGTTTCTCCAAACAAATCGAAGAATTCTTATTGAAGGCTCTATTCTCAAGTGAGCCTTCGGGATTATTTTCGGGTTAGTTTTTGAGTGGTCTAGCAACTTCTATCAACTGATGGGTTCTTCCTCCTTGAGGTTTTGGTCGATGAAGATCAGTGTGGATCAATCGTAGAGGATATCCTAGTTTGGAAGCTTATGCTAACGAAGTGCTATCGGAATCTACTCAAAGGGAGCACCACTTACAAAGACAGAGAAAGCATGCATCAACTTGTAATGTTTTAATCTTTAGATGCTATGTTTCTTTTATATATGTTTTATAAACCTATAAGCATTTATGGAATATTTTAACTTAGATTATATCAATCATGGCAAGCTAAGGAGATCTATTTGCTAATTTTAAGTTTTGAAATTTTGCCTTGCAATGATTGCATGTTCAATTATTATCTTGATTAACCAGCAGTGGTATTAGAGTCTACCTTATGCTATGCATGATTGATAATATGTTAAAATGTGATTTTCTATGTATTGTTTAAAGTATGTTATGCATGACTTAGGGTTAAATTCCTGTTATAGAAAATAATGTGATAACTAGATTAAGGTTTTGCTCAAACTTATTCTATGTGATTATCATATAAAATTTGCAATGTTTTTCCACACGTGTAAATGCTTTAATTGAGGGTCATCCCATACTTAACTTAATTAAAGAATGAAATCTTTAAATCATAATTGTTTGTGGTACAACGAATCGAAGTGCTCATGGTGATTTTGGCAAGGATTGGACAAGGTTTCTCATTCACTTATAGGGGGCCTGTCCTACTTGGAAACCACCGTCGGTATTAGATGCAAGTGTACCCAAGGGACTTTTATGGCTTAGTCGATTTCTAGTATGGGAATTAGATTCCGAATATGGATTTACAAACGTGGTTTAAATTTAAAACTTATAGACATAGGTGGAAGAATTTAAACATGGACCTTGTTTGATTTGCATGCTATGTGGAGTCTTGGCACAATGGAATGATTATGATATAACAGTCAAGAGCATGTTTCCTTAGAGTTAATAATTCGTAATAGCTCGGAATTATTATTTCATAATCATATCCATCGTATAAGACCAAGACTAGGGCAAGACCGGTGGCACCAATGAAATCCCTACAACAATATTAAGGTAGTATTAGTCTTCCCATCATAAGTCGTGATATAAACCTTATTAACGAATGTAAGAACATGTACAACATGCATTCCTTTAACTTGAGTTTGGTCATGAAATTAGATGGGGTTAAAGCCTTAACCAAAGAGGGTTAGTTATCCATATTATTGGAGCTAATGCCAAATTGGAGACACATTTGAGGAGTCGTACAATTGGGTACGCATGTCTTGAGAAAGAGAACTCAAATGGATTAGCAATTGCAAGAGATGCAAATGGATGGGTTCCAACCATGGTTATCTTGTTGTGGATTGAACTGCGAGGGTGGGGGTCATGATGAGTGGCTATGGATGCTACCTACTAAGGAAAATTGGTTAGACCAAATTTCTCGAATTTGAATAGAAGGGGATATTTAAATGTTGGGAAAATAGTAGGAATTATGTGTTTAATGAATGACCTTATATTAAATGCATGTACATATACTAATGTCTAAACAAATTATATCTTATATCTAGGTTGAACAATGAATCAGAACATAAACCTCTGCCTGATACATGACACTAAATTGATAAGGATCAATTTTGATGACTTGTTCAAAGTTCTTAGAGAGGAGCTTGAGAAAAGCCACATGGATTATGTCTTAAATAATCCAGAACCAATTAATTCTGATGATGATGCTTCTATCTAAGAGAAAGAAGCATATCTAAGGCACAAGAGAGATGCTTTCATTGTATCACTTGTGATGCTTGAAACCATGAGCTTAAAGCTTAAAAAATTGCATGAAGGCATGGACTTAAAGTCCATGCTAATTCATCTCAGAGGACTTCATGAGGGCATGAGAGTTGAATGGAATGGGTTTCCTATGGAGCGTGCGAACCTTGTTTAAAAGGGAAGATGACTAAGAAATCTTTCAAAGGAAAGAGTTAATGTGCCACTTGTACTTTGGAAATAATACATTATGATGTATGTGGTCCAATGAGTGTTAAGACACATGAGGGCTTAGTCTCATAAACTTTATCGATGATTACTCGCAATATGGTTATTTGTACCTTATGAGGCACAAGTCTGAAAGTTTTGACAGATTCAAAGAATTCAAAACTGAAGTGGAGAAAGAGCTTGGGAAATGTATCAAGACCCTTTAATTTAATAGAGGTGGCGAATACTTAAGCCAAGAGTTTCAAGATTATTTAAGGGATAATGGTATTTTATTCTAGTGGACACCTCCTTATACATCCCAACACAATGGAGTGTTAGAAAGGAGGAATCGAACCCTACTCGATATGGTTCGATCCATGATGAGCCAAGCAGAACTCAACAGATCCTTTTGGTGTTATACACTTGAGAGCATAGTTTATATTCTAAATAGAGTACCCTCTAAAATAGTTAATCAAACTCCATACGAGTTATGGTATAGTAAGAAACTCGCTCTTTCTCACCTGAGAGTTTAGGAATGTCCTGCTTATGTAAAGAGGACAAGTTTAGATAAGCTGGGTGCTAAATCAGATAGATGTCTATTTGTAGGTTACCCTAAGGAGACTATAGGGTATACCTTTTATGATCCTAAGGAACAAAAGTCCTTGTTTCCAAAAATGCTCAATTCCTTGAGAAGGAGCATATACTTGTGAAAGCTAGTGGGAGTAATCTTGAGTTAGTTACTCAAGAAGATCAAACAGACAGTCAACTGATTATACCTACACTTGTTACACAAGATAGTGTAAGCATGGAATGGCCTATTATAACACCGGCATTGCGTAGGTCAGGCCGGGCTCCAGTCGCTCTTGAGCGATACGGGTTTCTCATCACTGATGATAAACATCTCTTCCTTATGGAAAATGATGAGCCTAGGACTTACAAGGAGGTAATGGAAGGCTTAGAATTCAATAAATGGCTTTCATCCATGAGATCGGAGATGGACTTCATGTACGAAAATAAAGTCTGGAGCTTGATTGATGCTCCAAGTGGGATTAGGCCCATAGGATGCAAGTGGGTTTCAAGAAAAAAAACTGACATGGATGTTAACATAGTTACCTATAAAGCAAGGTTGGTTGCAAAAGGGTATAGTAAAAAAGAAGGCATTGACTATGATGAGACCTTTTCACCGGTGGCCATGCAAAAGTCTATCAAGGTACTCCTTGCTATTGCCACTCATTACGATTATGAGATTTAGCAAATGGATGTGAAGGCAGCATTCCTAAATGAGAATCTGGATAAGGATGTATATAGGGCACAACCCGAGGGTTTTACATCTAAAGATAGCTCTAAGGTACGCAAGTTATAAAAGTCCATTTATGGACTTAAGCAAGAATCAAGGAGTTGGAATATTAGGTTCAACAAGAATTAAGGAGTTGTGTCAAACGCTAATGAGACCTGTGCATATGAAAAGGTGTTTGCCACTTTTCCACTGATAAGTTAATAACTTTTACTCGAAGAGTTTGGCTATATATCAACAACGCCAAAAACTTGTTCACGAAAAATATAGGTGTTGTTAATACCCCTTATCAAATAGAAAAATGATGATAACTGCAAGTATACAATTGCGATGTAGTTTTAAAAGATATTGATTCCACAGGGAAGGACTAGCTCTAAAGATCAAATAGAGGAACGGAACAAAAGAAAAATAAAATAGATTATTTAATTGTGTAGGATTGGAATGATGGATGGATAGACAAATGCATGAAAGATTAGAAAAGATAAAAGTATATAGATAT
>CATIWQ010174424.1:0-14777 GCA_949673415.1 Euphorbia schlechtendalii | reverse complement strand
TATGATAAGTGTATAATTAGACTTATTATCATATTAATTTTACACATTAAGCACTATAGTTTGAGTCATTTTTATACTTCATATAAAATATTTCACGTGGTATGTAGTTGTTTTTTATGCAAATGCAGATACTAGGTAAATCTTGGGAGTAAAATGATCTAAAGTGGAATCCTATGAAAAACGAGTGAAAAAGGTGCAAAAAGATGCATGGAACTTAAAGATTTGGCTTTGGATCGAAGCTGTCAATGATAGGTGAATTTGCAAGGAGAATTTTGAAGAAAAATGCAATTCACGATCGCGACAATCATTCGCAGTCGCGACTTGTTCTTCTTCAGAATAGAAGTCTACCAATCAAAGGTTCACGGTCGTGACATGTATATCGCGGTTGCGACTTGGATGGTTTTTTGATTTTATCTTCTTAACTACCAACTGCCAGATAAGCATGATCAACCGCCATCAACCGCTATTAGCTACCAACTAATAGACACTTATCAAAAGTCAACCAATCATGAAAAGGTGCCTATCCATTGTGGATTAGATTGAAGCCTCTCAACCAATCACAATGAAGTGATGCAATCATTCACTAATGGACGTGACTCTTCATTTGGATAAATGCAACCCTTCGAACTCTAAAAATAGGGCTTCCAAACTTCACAAATTTTGTGGCAAGAAGACTAGGGTAACATATAGTGTGTGTATAGATAGAGAATTTGCTACGTTCATAAGTGTTAGCGAGAAAATGTTTTAGTAATTCGAATTATTATTTCGATCACTAGATTTCTCTATATTCTCGAGCAATTATTGTATAAGTATACTTGCAAATCACTTATCAATAAAAGTTTTCGTTCTTCAATATTCGTTTGTTACATCGTTTGTTCGATATTCGCAAAGAATAGCATCCTAGCGGAGGTTCTGTACGGCCCGAGATCGAATTCAAAGCAGACATAGGAGTTGTGGGAATTGACGACTCCTATTAAAGAGTCTATACAGTTTGATCAACTTTAGCTTTCACTTGCATACCTTACAACTTTGCTTTACTTTCTGCTTATACTTTCCATTTCGAAGTTTACGATATGTCTATGTGTCATAATGCGTATTTCGTGTTAAGTCTTTTATATTAATCAAGTTATATGTGTTGGAGTTAATTTTAAGAGTAGTTTCAGGTTAATAATATTGTTTATAATCATTGGATCTTTAATATAAATTGTTTAGTGAGCCAACATTTTGGGAATGGTAACTTGCTAAATGTGGCTATATGAGAGCGACCCGTACTAAGCATAGTATTGATGTTGTCCAGGTTTATATAATCATCTTAATTCATTTGCGCTGGGTTTAGAAAAGTCATTTCATGTGTTGCTCTGCGGCGAATAATTGAACATCTAAATATTTATAACCGAGTCTTTTAGATTAGTTTAGTGAATAGTAACATGTTTGTTGAACTTGCATGTTTTCTCTGCTATCCTTATTTCATAGGGAAAATCTATATATTTAGATTCTCTAATCTTCCATACCTATATTTACTCATTCTTCATTCTAACCCTCCTACCCAAACTATCAAATTTATTTTATTTTCTTTATTTTATCTTCCTTGTTGATCTTTAGAACTAGTCCTTCCCTGTGGGATCGATATCTTTTAAAACTACATCGCAACATTATACTTGCAGTTATCATCATTTTTCTGTTTTGATAAGGGGTATTGACAACACCTATATTTTATGTGAATAAGTTTTTGGCACCGTTGATATATAGCCGAATCTTGGAAACAAACTATTAAACTTATTAGTAGAAAAGTGGCGAATGATGTACTAGGTAAATCTTGGAAGTTAAATGATTAAAGTTGGAAATCTATGCAAAAAGAGTGAAAAGGTGTAAAAAGATGCGTGAAACTTTATGGATTTGGCAAAGGATTGAAGATGTCAAGGATCGGTAGAAATCGCAAAGAGGAATCATCTAAAAAAGGCATGTCATGATCGTGACACACATATTGTGGTCGCGACTTGTCAACTTTCACAACAGAAAGTTACCAACCAAGTATTCATGGTCGTGATAATCATTCGCGGTTGTGACCTTGACGGTTTTTTGGTCAACTCTTCTCTTCTTTCAACCACCGGATAAGAACGATTAACCGCCATCAACTACCAAATGAAAAGACACCTTTTAAAAGTCAACCAATCATGAAAATGTGCCTTTCCATTATGGATAAGATCAAACCACTTCATCCAATCACAATGAAGTAATGCAATCTTTCGCCAATGGACACGACTCTTCGTTTGGATAGACGCAACCCTTCGTACTCTATAAATAGGGCTCCAAACTCACCAATTTCGTGGCAAGAGGGGATTGTGAGTGATTATGTGTGTGTCATAGTGCATAGTGTATGCATAGATAGAGAGTAAAAATATGTAGATTTCGCTATGTTCATAAGTGTTAACAAGAAAATGTATAAGTGATTTGAATCTTATTTCGATCACTAGATTTCTCTACATTTTTTAGCATTTGTTGTATAAGTGTAATTGCAAATCACTTTTGAATAAAAGTTTTTGTTCTTCAATATTCGTTTATTCGATGTTCACAAAGAATAGCATCCTAGCGGAGGTTCTGTATGAGTCGAGACCAAATTCAAAGCAGACGCAGGAATTACGGGAATTGATGACTCCCATTAAAGAGTGGATATGGTTTGATCAACTTTAGCTTTCACTTGCATACCTTACAACTTTGCTTAGCAATCTACTTATACTCTATTTTGAAGTTTATGATATATATCTATGTGTTAAAATGTGTATTTCATGTTGAGTCTTTTATATTAATCAAGTTATATGCTTGTAGTTAACTTTAAGAGTAGCTTCGGGGTTAACGAGATTGTGTTTAATCACTGGATCTGTGATTACAACGCTGTTTAGTGAGCCAACATTTTTGGAATGGTAACTTGCTAAATATGGCTATGTGAGAGCGACTCGTACTAAGCATAGTAATATTGTTATCCAAGTTAATATAATCATCTTAGTTTGTTTGCACTAGATTTAGAAAAGTCATTTCATGTGTTTCTCTACGGTGAATAATTGAATATCTGAGTGTCTAGAACAGAATTTGTTAAATTAATCTAGTATACGTAATATCTTTGATGATTTTGCATGTTTTCTTTGTTATACTTGTTCATAGGGAATATCTATATACTTTTTATCTTCTCTTATCTTTCATAAATTTGTCTATCCATCCATCATTCCACTATTCCAAAATCAATTACATTATTTTCTTTTGTTTCGTTCCTCTTGTTGATCTTTAGAACTGGTTCCTTTCCTGTGGGATCAATATTTTTTAAAACTACATCATAACTGTATACTTGCAGTGGTCACCACTTTTCTATTTAGATAAGCTGTATTGACAAAACCTGTTCGTATTTTGAACTCTTATCTTATCGGTAGGAAAGTGGGAGATAAGGTTTTTGGTTTCTTTATAAAATATAAATCCTCAGAGTCATTAGAGTCAAAACCTTGCAAACAGAGCTTCTCACTTACAGAGTACATTTCTCTTAAGTTTTTTTAGGCTCCCTCACACTAACTTAACCCCAAGCTAGTGTTTACAATTTTGAATTAAGAAAAATGAGTGAGTTTCTAAACTTTGTTTCAGTTAAACTCAATTATAAATAAATATAGAGAAATGTGTTTGCTTTTTAGTGATTCGAAGGAAGATTGTAGTTTATTGTGAAAGCTTCTTTGCACTCTTGAATTTTTGATAAAAATCGGTAACCTTCTTCAATAGCAGACAACATCCTTTTATAGAGAGAGAGAGAGAGAGAGAATGTTTTCGTTGGACTTGGACTGATGCTTGAAATCTTCCCTTTTATCGCTTTGCGAGTTTCCATTAAGAATCGGTTTAGAGATTGGCAAGTTTCAATATAATCCACGTTATACCTGCCTGATTGATTTTTGGTCCCCACATTTGTACGATTATCTACTACAGAATTACATGAATATTTTTGTTCCTTAGTTACCAACAACTTTTATCATTTTTCATACCAAGGTGCATTGGCGCACGGTGACATTTAATGCAAAGTCAGTTCCTGTGACTTTTAGCGTCAAATGATTAAGTTGCCCTTTGCAAAGCTTCTGAAGGGTTTTACTTATGTAGCGTGAGACATTCCTTTGAGGCTCGATGATTAATTATCTTTTGAGATCTTGGTTCCTTCTGGAGCTTTTTATGCTTCTAAGAGTTCATTGAGCTTTTGAAACTTCTTGTGCTTTTGAACTCAGAACTTTTAAAACTTAAACATCTTAGTTCAGAATCTAATAGATTTGTAGTAATTAGAGGTTTGAATTTCTATTTTGATTCAACCATATGCAAGTTCTTCTAGTTTTGCTACATTGTTTTAGATCTTTGATTGATGATTTGAAGTTTGTTGGATATAAAGTTGTTGGAGTTTTTCTTTCAAGTTCATTAAGCTTTGATTTTATTCAACTTTGATTTGATTCAACTTTAATTTGATATGTAACTTATTTGTTTGATTAGAGCTTTTGAATTTGTTTTGAATGATAACAATCAACGATATTGATGCTTTTTATCATATCTGTATTTGATTTTGCATTTTAGTTTTTGTGTGTTTTTATGGTAGTTATCTAGTAGGAAGCCAATAGTTTTTTGAATTCACAATTTCATTTGTTTACAGCATTTGAATTTATATTTTCAATGACAACAAAAAACTATATGATTTCTATCGAGTACCTACTAGATATTGAACAATTGAAAAAAGTTTTTGAAGGTTGGTACTTTGTAGGAATCTGGTAAAATGATAGAAAATTCATGAAACAAGGTAGAAACCTGTTACAAATATGAACTTTGTGGATGAAACAAACTTCCAATGAAAATATAAGGATCCTACCAAGTTCCTACCATATATTGAACAATTGAAAAAAAATTTGAATGAATTTGGTAGGTACTTGGTACCTACTTGGTAGAATGCTAGTAAATTCATGAAATATAATAGAAACATGTTATGAACATAAACTTGGTGGATTGAGCAAACTTTCAACGAATTATAAGGTTCCTACTAAATATTGAACAGTTGAAAATTTTTTTTTTATCTGGTAAGTACCTGGTAGGTTTAGGATGCTTATATATTTATGAAATAGAGTAGAGACCTATTACAAACATAAACTTGGTAGATTGAATAACCTTTCAATGAAATATAAAGTTCCTACTAGATAATTGAACAGTTGAAATATTTTTTGAATGTATCTAATACGTATATGGTAGGATGCTAGTAAATTTATGAAATATAGTAGAAACCTATTACAAACATAAACTTGGTAGATTGAATAAACTTTCAATGAAATATAAGGTTCCTACCATTTAATCGAATAGTTAAAAAATGTTTTTGAAGGTATCTGGTAGGATACTCCTAAATGTATGAAATATAGTAGATACTCATTACAAACATAAACTTGGTGGATTGAATAAACTTTTAATGAAATATAACGTTCCTACCAAAAATCTACCATTGAATAGTTAAATAATAGTTTTAAAGGTATATGATTGGATGCTTGTATGTATGTGAATTTTTTAAAAATTCTTCTTCATATGTACACATATGCTACGGAGATAAACCGTGATATGTTTTTAAATTCCTTGCCATATTCATACCATATTTGACACACTTTGTTCTTCGTACCAGATAACTACTAAATATCGAACAAATGAAAAAAACATTTTAAAAAAAGTACATCACAATCGATGACGTTTTGATGATAAAAATTAGATGAATAAAAAACTTTAATGCGATATATAAAAAACGATTTGAGAGATGATGATCAAATAAGATAAGGAAATTAAAAAACCAACAACATAAGGTATGAGAGGAGAGGAAAACAATTGGAAGGTATAAGATGTAAATATAAACCTAGAGCAAAAAATTTAAACTCAAATAAATTTTCGGCCTCAATTTTATAATTTTCCATAATATAAATACCCTGTTCAAAATTTCATATTAATCTAAAAGAAATAAGTGAAACTTGAATATGACAAACACTTGATAAATATAAATTTAACAAATAATGTACTAAATAGTAATAAACTCTTTCGATTTTAGTTATATAACGAAAGAGTATTTAAGACGGAAAAGGACACTCCAAAAATTTATTTTTCTCATTGCAAACTTCAAATTTGTGAAATGGAAATATGAAACGATTGATTGGTCTTTCTTTGTCTTCAAACTCAATAGGCAGGCACATGTTGTTTTCCGCTGGTACAATGAAAAAACACACCCACGTGATCGTACCTCTACTCTTTTCCTCAATCCACGTGAACTGGTGTGTTCTGTCACGTGATTCCCTTCCTACACGTAACTTTTGGTTTAATTAAATTTTTTCAAATATATAAAAAGTTCGGTAGAAGTTTTTTTCTTATATATTGTGATGATTTGCTATGTTCAGTAGGTTGTAATTAAATTGAATTGACATACACTGTTCGTGAATGGTTCAGTATTTGATTGGATAAAAAATCGGTTTGACTTATTTGATAAATTTGTGAACACAATTTTGAATTCAATTCATGAATGAGCACGAACCAAGCATGAACAATGGAAAGCTCAGCTCGAAAACTTATGAACATGTTCATTAACTGACTCAATAATGAATTAGTAACACCAACGTCCTTTTTGAAATAAAGTGGTGACACATCTACATGTCAATGAAGTACATTTTATTTATGAAAAATCATATTTTTTAATGTTTTACTTAATCTTGAATTTATATACATTTTATGTTATCGATTAAAGCTATTTTTGGTGTGAAAATTTACTATTATTTGATGTATTGAATTTAACATGATTCAATAAACCTTAAGTACTTAGTGTATTTTGAGAGTAAAATAAATTAGCTTGTTCATGAACAAGTTCACGAACTGTTAACTAACAAATAAATGAATTGTTCATGAATAAATTGTGAATAAACAAGCTACTAAAATAAACAGACATATATGAACAATATTTTGAGCTCAAGCTCAACTCGTGTTTGATAAAATGTTAAACAAACGAACATGGATAATGTCAAACTTGGCTCAGCTCGTTTAATACGCTCATGCTTACTAACAACCAAAATAATTAAGGGTAAATAATGTTAACCTCTCTATGTTTTGAACAAATACAATAGCACATTCCCTTGTTTTGAAAAATAATTTATAGCTCCATACATTTTTGCATTTTTCAAACTATAACCTTCTTGTGTTTTGCATTATCTCATTTTATATTAAATGAGATAACATGACATATGTTTATGAACAAAAATTAGTCTTATATTATTATATATCACATTTTAAAATGTTATGAATTAAAATTGCTCAAAAATGTTTTTTTATTACTATTTTATCCAGTGAAACCATACATTGAAAGTTATAAAAAAAATGTCTCATAAATTATTAAAAATTTACTTTTTATTATTACAGACCTCCTAAAACAAACAAAATTAAACTATATACACCAATAGATACTTGTTACGTTAACAATTTTGATAAACCAAATAACTTTAGATGCAAGAAGGTTATAGTATGAAATACAAAATACATGAAGGATATAATTATTCTCCAAAAAATAGGGAGGTAGTATTGTCTTTTGTCAAAAGCCAATGAGGTTATAATTATTTCCCAATAATTAGTCCCGTTCTTCTCAACTTTTGAAACATGGACTGCACTGAACTTAACTAAATTTAATGAACATGAACATGAACTGAATTTAACTTAACTTATCTGAAATGAACTGAACTTAATGAATTTGAACTTAATAATAATACACTAATTATTAAAAATAATAGTAAAAATAAAAATATTAAAAATAATAATTTATTAATACTAATCATTAAAAATGGTAATATTAATAACTATGTTGTTCCCGAATGGTTAGGAAAAGTAATAGAGGGGTGAGGGGGGTGAACTATATTATCGGTGTTTTGTTCGTTTGGTCAATTTGTTGTAATCATCAAAATTAAACTCAACAAACTAGATATATAAAATAATATATAAAACAAGTTTGATAAAATTAATAATAATAAATGTTATAATGCGTAAAATCATTTTACTAAAATTTTATTACTCAGATAATAATTATTGTTATAATTATAGGCGAGTAAATAATAGTTATTGGGATGTCATGTAGTTCCAATTATAATTATCCCTTATTATTGGATTACACAAAATTAATAATCTTTTTAATTAGTAAATATTTTAGTGTTACTGTCCCATATTGCAATTTTTAAGTAATTAACACTTTGACTATAATTAAAAATATTATTATATTATATTTACATTATAATAATATTATCATAATAAAACTAATAATTATTACTAATTATAAATCGTTCTTGTTATATTTATAATGTAAACTACATTGTTTAAAAATTATTTTTTACATTAATATTTTTATTTTCATTGCTATTGATTATTATTATTACTAATAATTTTTATTAAAGTATTAATTCAAATAATTAACAAAATTAGAATTAGTTGACCTGAAGTGTACTTAATTTAACTTAACTTAATTGAATTGAACTTAACAAAACTGACTGAACTAGACTAAATCGAATTGAAGATGAAAAGAAAATAACCTTAATAAGAATATAAACACGCTTATGAGGCTGATCCAAGGGTTCAAAGAATCACAACGACTAATATAAATAAGTGCGATATGATCTAGGAGCAATTTTTTAGTTCCAATTTTAACCTTTATGTTTACCAAATATATCCTACTAAACATTTCTTCCTCTTCTTGACCGAAACTAAAAATTAGTTGCTTCATTAGTCTGAAATGTACAAATTAAAGTATGCATTAACACTAATCAAATTAAATTATACATTAACAATATCCAACCATTTTTTTTTAAAATTAAAAAATTATCTCCTTGGGCTTACACCCCACCCCACCCAAACGTGTAATCAAACCAGTGATTTTTAGTATCACAATTTCAATTTCAACCACTAGATTAAGATCTTTGTCACACACTAATCAACAACTTAAAATAGTAAATCTCAAAAACAAACATTGAAGTAAAAAGTGTATATATTTTACTCTATATGTTCCATTTCAAGCATGTCTTTTTCTATTTATTTTTTTAAATTAGATTATAAATGTACTATTGTGAGCGGACGACGTTCATGGTCTTTGAAAAAAAGAATTGTTGCTTATGGAGGTGCTTGAAAATGGATTTCAAGTTTAAAGACTTGAGACCTAAATCTCTTGCCTATTTTACAAAGTCGCGCCACCCGGATGAGCTCTTCTGGGAAAATTTGATACAGCTTAGATCCGTTTGCCTAATCTATACCATAGAACAGAGATTCGAGTTCGGATGAGTTACTTACTTTTTCATCATTTGAGTCAAATTACAGTATACTAGAAACCACATTTTTAATATTCGAACTAAACTAGATATTTTCGATTTATGATTAGTTTATTGCACATGCATAAAGAAGTAAATAAGTTAATTGCAGAAAGTAAACACATAGGAAATTAAATGTGCCTAATCTACGGGGGGTTAATTACATTTTTGGATGGGAAATTTACAAATCGCCTAAGTAATTCAAAATCTAAGGGATACAATCACCTAGAATACATCGATATTTAATGAATATTACATTTGATTTCAAAATTAAATGCGATACCCATAGGAAATTAAATCCTAACATTCATTTAACTCTAGTCTACTTGAACAAATATTGCACATCAGAAGTAGTTGCAAATATGTTCATTTTGATTTTTTTGTGAGACCCGAGTGGTCTAATTTAAAACAATGAGAGATTTAAAATTCTTTCATATGAAAAGGTTCATTTTTATACACATAATTGTTTAATCTTTTTATTAGTGAAAATGCCACCTATGAATATTTTGTCGGGTTGGTTATCCGGGAACATAGGTTCCCTTCATCGGGGTTTCCTAACACACTTCATAGCAATATCAGTGAAATAAATCTAAGTCAAGATGAAACGAATAAAATGATATTATCGAACCTATTTTGAAAGAGGAATCGTTAAAGTTAGTAAAATAATATTCCGGTGAAGGGGAACTAACTTTAACCGTTTGAACACCTTTCAGACCAATTTCGAGTTCTAAAAATCCTCAAGCATATATTTTTATGATGCTAAAAACTAAAATTTTGAGTCTGAATAGTCACTAGTGACCCTCTTGAACATAAAACGATACTTAAGGATTTTTGAACATTCTATCTGGAAAGCAATGTTGTTAACAGCATTGCTGATGTCATTAATGACATATCAATGCTGTTAATAGCATTGCTTTCCTGACAGAATGTTCAAAAATCCTTAAGTATCGTTTTATCGTTAACGACATTGCAATGCCATTAACGGCATTACAACGACAAATAGTGGTAGTTTTTTTATTTTTTATATTACACATCAAGCATATATACCAAGTATAAACATGTGAGACATGAATCTACGAACTTAGAGGCTCACCCCATAGCCGTGAATCCACTTCGCTAAGTCCATGAAAATCTCTAGAAAGTCCTCTTTGTTTCTTTGGTTCGGTTTGTGATTTTGTTGATGAAAAATGTTTAAATGAAGAGTAAGAGCTACTCTTGAGGGAAAATCCTAGAATATTACTATTAACAAGAGAAGAAAGGAAGTAATAATCTTTTTCTTTCAAGTTTAGACTCTAAATGAAAATCTAGCTAACTTTGTGAAAGAAAGAGGTAAGTATTCCAAATTTGTGGAAACACTTGCCAAAACCACCCACACTAAGTTCCATCGAGTTAGAACTTAGTGAAAGTAGTTGAAGGAATTCTAAACCTCAAAGTTTGCTTACTTTTCCTACACAACTCAAATTTTTCCAAGAAATAAACTAAACCTCAAACTTGGTTAAACAATCCCCAAATTCCCCAAGTTCCTACCTTTTTCATAAACTTACACTCCAAATCCTGGAATTATAAGTTGCTATGAGCTAGAAATTGCCTTGGGCTTTTATGCTAAAATTTCCTTAAAAAGGTTAAGGCTCAAAGAAACAAAGCAAACTTCCTCTAGATGAATTCAAGGCCCTGTAAAAAGTGAAAAAAAACTAGTAAGGGAAAAATAAATTATAGCTTCATCATCGAACTCGTGAGTCTTTTGCGAAATCCAATGCTTACAAGCTACCCTCGTGGGATCACTACTGATATGAGATCAGTATGGTCCCATGATTGAAAGAGCAGCGGGGTTTTAGAGATAACACCTGACCGGTCACGGTTGGCACTACATAAGGTGGAAACTTTATGATGATTGGAGGCTTTTATACTAGCACCGTGTTGTCGGGAAATAGCTTCTCCATGCCCCTTATGAATTTCCCATTTGGCAATGGCTGTCCCTTGAAGGTTGACCTCTAGCTTGTTATTAAAACTGGAATCATTGGGGGAAGGATGTTAGCCATGTGCTCTCGTTCCTTTGATAAAAAATATCGTGTACAGACCGCATAGGGTTCGAAGAGAGATGCAAACTATAAAAAGCCTGGAAGAGGATGTGGACTGTAGAAAGTCCTTTGATTGTAAAAAGTCTAAAAAGGATATGGACTGTAGAAAGTCCAAAAAAGAGTGTGGATTGTAGAAAGTCCATTGATTGTAAAAAGTCAAAAAAAGAATGGACTGTAAAAAGTCCATCGCTTTTAAAAGTCTAAAAGAGGATGCGGACTGTAGAAAGTCCGTTGATTGTAAAAAGTCTAAGAGGATTTGCAAACAGTAAAAAGTCAAAAAAAATGTGCGCACTATAGAAAGTTCATTGAATATGAATAGTCTAAAAAAGAGTGTGGACTATAGAAAGTCCGTTGATAGTAAAAAGTCTGAAAGAGGATGCAGACTGTCGAAAGTCCGTTGACTGTAAAAAGTCAAAAAAAGATGCTGACTATAGAAAGTTCGTTGATTGTAAATAGTTAAAAAAAAGGTGTGAACTGTAGAAGTCTGTTGACTGTAAAAAGTTGAAAAAAGGTGCGGATTGTAGAAAGTCCGTTAATTGTAAAAACTCTGAAAAATGTGTAGACTGTAGAAAGTCTGATGACTATAAAAAGTCGGAAAAAAGTGCGGATTGTAGAAAGTCTATTGATTGTAAAAATTCATAAAAAGGTATGGACTGTAGAAAGTTTGTTGACTATAAAAAGTATGAAAAATATGCGAACTGCAGAAAGTCTATTGACTGTAAAAAAGGTGTGCAGACTGCAAAAAGTTTGGTGACTGTAAAAAGCTTGAAAAGGTGTGCAGACTGTAGAAATCCAGGGAAGGTATGCGAATTGTAGAAAGTTTGCAGCAAATGCTCCTTATGAGTTGACCTCTGGTTGATTGTTACCATTAAAACCGCTAGAGAAAGGATGGGAGTCACATGCTTCATGTCTTTGAAAATACATCGATTACGGTAAATCTTCGTTGAAATCCACTGTGGGTTGGTTGACCGGTTTGTTTTGAATTATGTGCCCCTTGTGAGTTCACTGTGACCCTCAGAATTGCTAGGGAAAGGATGAATGCCGTGTGCTCCATGCCTTTGATGATACATTGATAGTAATAAGTCTACGTTGAAATCCACTGTGGGATGATTGATCATTTTGGTCTTAATTGTATGCCCCTTGTGAGTTTACCGTTGGTTGGCTGTGACGCTCGGAACTGCTAGGAAAAGGATGAAAGTTGTGCTCTCCATGCCTTTGATGATACGTCAACTGTAATAAGTCTTCGTCAAAATCCACTATGGGAAGGTTTACACCTTCGGTCTAAATTTTATGCCCCTTATGAGTTGATCGCTGGTTGATTGTGACCCTCGGAACTACTGGGAAAGGATGAAAGCCGTATGCTCCATGCCTTTAATGATATGTTGGCTGCTACGAGTCTGACTAAATGCCCCTTGTGAGTTAAAGGGGTACCTGCAAGAATGAGGAAATTTATTAGTAAATACTT
This sequence comes from Euphorbia schlechtendalii, assembly GCA_949673415.1. Classification (NCBI taxonomy): domain Eukaryota; kingdom Viridiplantae; phylum Streptophyta; class Magnoliopsida; order Malpighiales; family Euphorbiaceae; genus Euphorbia; species Euphorbia schlechtendalii. The sequence goes on along the minus strand of CATIWQ010174424.1, from coordinate 1,878 downwards.
GTGATATATGTTTTAATTCCTTCATTGAGATTGTTGAAAGTAAAAAAAATTTTACCCCTTCAATCAAGAATTAAAACATGAGGGTTTTGAGAAATATTTCTTCAAACCCATGATAAACGTGGAAATTTGAGTTAGAGATTATCAGGGATGTCCTGATGGCCGCTCTATTATTTTGGGAGGCTTTTGTGAAGTTGTAATGCTGGTTGAATGAGGCCTAGGTAGGCTTGAATTCGAGAAAAGTTGAAATGGCTTGAGTTGGGCTATTGTCATTCTCAATGTTTATGATATGATGCTTCAACATCTTCTTGATACTTGTAGTTACCTTATGTGGAGGTAGAGTGCTTTGTTTGTTGGAATGTGATAAGTGTATAATTACACTTATTATCAATATAATTTTACACACTAAACACTATAGTTTAAGTCATTTTTATACTTCATATAAAAGATTTCACGTGGTATGTAATTGTTTTTGATGAAAATGTAGATACTAGGTAAATCTTGGGAGTAAAATGATCTAAAGTGGAATTCTATGTAAAAAGAGTGAAAAAGGTGCGAAAAGATGCATGGAACTTTAAGATTTGGCTTAGGATCAAAGCTATTGAAGATCGGTGAAGTTACAAGAAGAATTTTGAAAAAAAACACAATTCACGGTCGTGACAACAATTCGTGTTCACGACTTGATACACTTCAGAAGCAGAAAATTGTCAAACAAAGATTCACGGTTGTGACTTGGATGGTTTTTTTGGTCAAATCTTCTTAACTACCAACCGCTAGATAAGAATGATCAACCGCCATTAACCTCCATCAACTACCAATGAAAAGACACTTATCAGTAGTCAACCAATCATGAATAGATGCCTATCCATTATTGATAAGATTAAAGCTTCTCAACCAATCACAATGAAGTGATGCAATCTTTCACCAATGGACACAACTCTTCGTTTGGATAGACGCAACCCTTCAAACTCTGTAAATAGGGCTCCAAACCTTACAAATTTCATGTAGTAAATGGTGTGGCATTGGAATTAGAAAAGTGAGAGATATAGTGTGTGCGTAGATAGAGAGTGAAATTATTTAGTTTTCGCCACGTTCATAAGTGTTAGCGAGAAAATTTTTAAATGATTCTAATCCTTATTTCGATCACAGATTTCTCTACATATTCGAGCGATTGTTGTATAAGTGTACTTGCAAATCACTTATCAATAAAAGTTTTCATTCTTCAACATTCGTTTGCTCGATATTCACAAAGAATAGCGTCCTATCGGAGGATCTGTATGGGCCGAGACCTAATTCAAAGCAGACGCAGGAATTGATAACTCCCATTAAAGAGTGGTTATGGTTAGATCAACTTTAGCTTTCACTTGCATACATTACAACTTTGCTTTGCTTTCTACTTATACTTTCTATTTCGAAGTTTATGATATGTCTATATGTCATAATGCGTATTTCGTGTTGATTCTTTTGTATTAATCAAGTTATATGCCTTTGAGTTAACTTTAAGAGCAGTTTCGGGGTTAACGAGATTGTGTATAATCACTGGATCTGTGATTTTATTACTGTTTAGTGAGCCAACATTTTTAGAATGTTAACTTGCTAAATGTGGCTATGTGAGAGCGAAGTCTTAATTCATTTGCACTAGATTTAAAAAAGTCATTTCATGTGTTTCTCTATTGTGAATAATTGAACATCTGAGTGTCTAGAACCGATTATGTTAAATTAGTCTAGTGAACGTAATAATTTTGTTGAACTTGCATGTTTTCTTTGCTATACTTATTTCGTAGGAAAAATCTATATATTTAGAATCTCTAGTCTTCCATACATATATCTATCCATTCTTCATTCTAATCCTCCCAACTAAAATCCAAAAATATTTTATTT
>CATIWQ010174410.1:0-18447 GCA_949673415.1 Euphorbia schlechtendalii | reverse complement strand
CAAGAACTTGCCACCTTTTACACCAAAAGTGCACTTTTCCGGGTTAAGCTTTAGGCGGTATTCTTGCAATACATTAAAAACTTTCCTAATATCCTCTGTATGTTCCACCTCACTCTTGCTTTTGATTATCATATCGTCGACATATACCTCCACCGACTTTCCGATCTCGTCTTTGAACATCTCATTGATCAACCTTTGGTACGTTGCTCTCACATTCTTCAGACCGAAAGGCATGACCGTATAACAATAAGTGCCTTCATGGGTTATGAAAGATGTTTTTTCTTCATCATCCGGATGCATGGGGATCTGGTTATACCCGCACTTTGCGTCCAACAATGAGTAGACTGCATAGCTCGCCGTTGCGTCTGCTAACTGATCCATACTCGGGAGGGGGTAAGCATCTTTTGGAGTGGCTTTGTTCACTTTAGTGAAATCGACGCATATCCTGTAAGCCCCGCTTGGTTTCTTCACCAGCACCATGTTGGATAACCAAGTCGGGTAATGGACCTCCCTTATGTGCCCCGCCTTCAAGAGTTTGGTCACCTCTTCTTCAATGGCTCTCTGTCTCTCGGGTGCATGCTTCCTTTTCTTTTGAATGACCGGCTCAATATTTGGGTTTAAGTTGAGCTTATGCTGCATGACCTCAGGCTTGACTCCTACGAGGTCTTCAGACGATCATGAGAAAACATGTTGTTGATCCGTCAGGGCACAAATTATTTCTGCCTTTGCATCATTGCCGAGGTTCTTCCCTATCTTAAGTGAGTGGTCGGGACTGACCTTGAGTTTCTCCAATTCTTCAACCGCCTCAATCTTCTCTGGCCGGTCGGCCTCCAACTCCTCTTCCACCATCAGTGATTCTCTGCGTAATGAGGCCATGTACGCCTCCTGGGCTACTTGAGGGTTGCCAATTACTACAGCAGTTCCATTCGTAGTTGGTATGTGAAATACCAAGTCCATCGGGGAGATTAGCATGTGAGTTTCCGTTTGGAATGGTCTGCCCAAGATGACACTGAAACCCACCGAGATATCAGTGATGGTAAACTCTACTTTCTCGCGGAACTTGTGCCTGAGGCTGCCCATTTCTACATCCAGTGAAACTTCACCCAACGACTGTATGGGCTGGCTATTAATCCCAATGAGTGGTGAGCACCCGGCTCGAATTCGAGAGTGATGGGCCCCCAACTTCTGAACAACGCTTTTGGTGACAATGTTTATCGAGCTGCCCGTATCCAGGAGGATTCTTCTTACTGTGAAGTTTTCCATAATTGCTTCGACAACTATGGGATTGGCGTGCTATTTTTCCACCAGCGAATTTTTCCTGAACGGCTTTAATATTTCAGCCTCGCTCGTGACATTGTTCTTTTTGCTAGACGAGCCTCTAGCTTTCTTAAGGGGTGGTTCAAATTCCGGTCCGCCTGCAATCACCATTATTATCCCCTTTGTTCCGCCGGACTTTCTATTCTAGTCTTCCTCCCTTTCCTCTTCGCTTCCTTCTTTCCTATCCTGTCTCCTGGTGATTCCCTTCACAAACTGGCTGAACTTTCCTGCCTTAATCAGCTCATGTACTATGTCTACTAAGGACCGACAGTCATCTGTGTGATGTCCTTTAGCGATGTGATAGTCACAGTATTTGTTCAAGTCGCGTCCCAAGGAGACTCCGTCTGGGATTTTAGGGAAACGAATGTTCTTTTTCTCTGGGGTCTTTTTGATAGCCACTAATATCTGGCTCAAAGGTGCGTTTAGCCTGGGGTGGTCTTCGTCTCGATCCAAATATCCGCCTCGACTGTGACCGCCTCGTCCTCTCCGTCTCCTATCATCCAACCTTGGTCTATCTTCCCTCCTAGCTTCTCTGGCCCAACCTTCTTTCCTCCTATTGAAATTTATTTCATCCGCAGGGATCAGGTCTTTAGCCATGCCCAGCATTTGTTGTAGGCTTTTAGGGTACCTTGTGAGGATCGCATTCTTCAGGTCTCTACTACGGGTTCCTTTAAGCATTGCCTCTATCGCCGTGCTGAAATCTAGGTCTCTTACTTCTAGGCAGGCTTCATTGAAATAGTTGTAATAGTCACGAAGACTTTCTTCTTGACCCTGCCCAATTTCATGCAAACTCCTTGTTACCAAGCTGGCTGGGGCGGATCCTAAAAAATGCTTGCAGAATGCGTCGCTAAGCTTGTCCCAACTCCCTATGGAATTAGGTGGCAGCGAGGTGAACCATCGAGCCGCCGGTCCGCCTAGCGTGGCGGAGAAGTATCGACATATGTATGCTTTTGTGGCCCCTACCATTTCCATTCGATTCTTGAAATCAGCAGCATGGTAGTTGGGATCATCTTTTCCCATGTACTTGTCAAACGTGGGTATGTAGACAAGTCTCGGCAGGGTCTAGTCAAGGATGTTTTTCTTAAATGGCAAGAAATTAGTTCTCGATGTCGCCTCTTGATAGGGTACAGCCAACTTTGCGAAAAGCTTCTTGGCTTTCTTTTCAAATTCCGGGTCGTCTTCATCTTCACTCTTCGGCTCGACAGGCCTTTTTAAATTTCTTGCTTTTGGGGTTGGTTCAGGCTGCTTGCCTGTTCCTAGCCCTTAAATGGTAGCCAACATTGGCCCTATGTCTCCAGGCGGAATGTGACCCTCCTTCATTGCAGATATCAGTCCCTGAAGTAATGATAGTTGAGTTGTTTGCCCGACTAAGTTTTGCCCCAAGGATTCCGCCGATGGGTTTTGTCCCATAGGCTAAGTGGTGATGGCGCCCTGTCCTGCGGAGAATGTGACAGAGGATATTTGGGGATTGGCGTGAGGGATGCCGGTTGGGAAAGTTGGTGGAGTAATGTCATAGAGTTGGGGCGGCATGTGTCCCTGTGATGCACTGTCAAAATCGTCGATTAGATTTCGACGCGCTACTGTGTCGCGTCTGGATATGACCAGACCTGCTTTGCTCAAATCCCCATACATCACGTCGGATGAGATGTATGTTTGTACAACTGATTTTCAATAGGCTTCCATCTCTTCCGGGGTTATTTTGTATTTCTGTTGCAATTGGAGGAGTGGGTTGTCTCCACCACTAGTTTCATTATTTATGGAGCGTTTGCCAGTCTTAGGCGGTGACACTCCGGTGAGGGTTATTCTTGTTGTTGGGAGGTTGTTATTTGTTTCGTTGTGGGCCATCTGAGAGTTGACTAGAAACTGAAGGTCTTTGACTAACAAAATGTTCTTGCGAACTGATATCCTTGCCTGAGCAAGCAAATTCAGTCCACGCTCACCGCACCAATGTTGAATTAGGTCTGGAACGTGGTTCCACACGCTAACTCTCCAATTGAAGTTGACTCCTGACGCTCCTCTTTCTTATGACTTGATGGCACCTGTAAGACAAAACCGTCGCTATGGGGGCTAGTCGTGTGACCGGCGTAGCCTCTCCGATGCTTAAGTTAGATCGGATTTAAGTGAGGAGGCAAGAAGTAATTTCTTGTGAATTCAGAATACGTACCTTTGCGTGACGACCCCAAAGGCTCTTTTATACTCTATCAACGTCATCTGGTCTGATCCAAAGATGTGAATCCACCAAAGTCCTAGCTTGAGCGAATCTTTATCTTGTTGATTAGATAAAGTTTATCTGAATTGAGAGTTCCAATTATGGATGTCTCTTTTGAAGACTTAGACTCTTAATCGGACTCTGTGCTTCTAAGGAGCCGAGGTCTCTCAGGCGGACAAGCCGACTCAGCTTGATTTGGGAAAAACTTGATTTCTTCCTACTTTGGGGCGGATCCCATCCGCCTGAATGAACAACGGGGTTTTACTTTTCAGGGCGGATGAGAACCGTCTGGATTGGTAGGAACATTCCTATCCTCATTGGTCTTTTACTCCAGGCGGATGTGATCCGCCTGGGAGTCTTGCGTGGCTTGTACACGCCTGTCAATATTTTACCTTGTTAACATAAAGTATGCACGTTCTTGTGACACAAAAGTTGAGAATACGATAATTATGAACCCACTTAGTCCTTGTAATTCAGATTTAAGCTATCTTAATACTGTTTTATCATGCTAGTAATAAATTAATACTGTTTTGATAGTATACAGACATGCAAATAGCACTATTTGTATAGGCACAGCCGCCTTACATCAGCAGCACTATTAATTCCATATATCAGATGTTAATAATTATTTATTTACGCATGCAAGGTAACTCTATTATAAATTGAACTAATTGTGTTGTATATCAATACTACTACCAAAAAAGTATTAGAATTAAATTTTGCTTAATTTGTAATTATAAGGAAATGGAGAATAAGTTAACCAAGTATCGAGTTTATTATGTGGTATTTGTAACAATTATAACGCTATGTGTGGCTGTAAGATCCCAATTAACCACTGATTTCTACTCAAAAACATGTCCTAAAGTGGCCCAAATAGTTCGAAAAGAGGTTCAAAACGCAATCAAGTTTGAGACACGAATGGCGGCCTCTTTACTCCGGCTTCATTTCCACGACTGCTTTGTTAATGTAAGTGTTTACTTGTTTAATTTACTATTGTTTGGTTTTTGAAAATTAAATTAAGTATTTTTTTTTGTAGGGATGTGATGGATCAATTTTGTTGGACGTAAATGATGGAGAAAAGATTTCACCAGCGAATCTAAACTCCGCAAGAGGATTTGAAGTAGTAGACTCTATAAAAACTGCTATAGAAAATCAGTGCAGTGGAGTTGTGTCTTGTGCTGACATACTTGCCTTAGCTGCCCGGGACTCCGTCCTCTTGGTTTGTTCATCCTTTTTTATTCATTTGTTACATTATGTCACACGATTCAAGTAACACAGGGATAGGATAGGTCGGAATTTTTATTCATATTCAGTTTATGCAGAAAATATTTTAAATAAAAAATAATAAGTTAGGTAGTAGCTATCTCGGTCGAAGAAAATTGTAGGAAGTACAAGGTTCTTTGATGATGAAAATATTTTTACAAAAATTTTAGGTAAAATACATCATTATTCCCTCAACTTGGCTTTAACAGTCGATGTCACCTTAAACTTGGAAAAAGGCCAAATACCTCCTTTAACTTGTTAAAGTGAATCACTAATTAACCCCCTCAATCCCATGTATCAAAATCTGGTTAGTTTAACTTTTCAAATATGTCATTTTTTAATTTTTCTTTCTCTAACCAGAAGTTTATACGTGGTATTAACAGGAAAACTGATATATTTTTGCCAAATTATGAGGGTAACTGGTTTTTTTAAAAGTTGAAAGTGGCAATCCGACTTTTAGAACCAAGTTGAGCATAAAACACGAAGATATCACTTGTAATCCCACGAGGATCGAGAATGCCTAGTGAGTGTTCACACCTATTTCTGGAGGGCAATGATACATTTGATATAAATTTTATCATGTATACTTATCTGTTTTCAAAGCAGTGCATATGACAAAAAATTCATGGAGAGTCATTTTCCCTTGTATCGGTTAGTAGAATGTATCTTCAAAGACTAAATTTTAATTTGAAATGTGTAAAAAAAATGTTGAAACAGACGTTAAACATGAAGTATTGCTATACAGTGCGCAACTACAATTTTTCCGATATATACTTTTATCAAACAAGAAAAAAGTAAAATGAAAATGTATCATCTAATCTCTTTTTCCCATCTATATTTTCTAACTTCCTATTTCATTACTATCTTCGTCAATATTTTCAAGATTTTTTCAGTATTTTGTTTATAATAGTTTTTATTTATTATACAATATATCATTATGTTAGTAAAGAAATGTTTATGATTAATTGCTAAAATTTCGCTATTTTAAAATGTCAAATATGTGTAAATAAAGGTAATATCGGTTTTCAATTTGACAAGCAGAAAAGAAAAGTGTTATGTAAATTGATCTTGGAAATAAGTTCCATTTTGAAGTGTAATAAAACTTAGTTGTAGTTTTGATGCATCAAATTGTAGTAAATTTGAAATTGGAGCAAATAAAAAGAAAAAAAAAATAAGAGAATCGGTATGTGAATGGGACAGAGTGGAGGACCATCATGGAAAGTTTTGCTGGGAAGAAGAGATGGATTAGTAGTCAATCAAACATTGGCAAATACTTCACTGCCTTCTCCATTTGAAGGACTTGATGCTATCATTAACAAGTTTGTTGCTGTTGGCCTCAACATAACCGATGTTGTTTCCTTATCAGGTACCTACTATTTCACTTCTCTGTTTTAAATTTTTAATTTTTTGCCAACTACATCAGTGTACCATTTGCGTATTTGCTTTTCGACGTTTGGAGTAGACATTGCTGACACATGATGTGTGCCCTTATTTTGGTGATCTAAGTTTGCCTTTTCAGATCCTTACTTTAAACAATTCTTAGTCTACCCCGCGGTTGTGATAAAAGCCTCAGCCAGATATGAATCCGATCTGGATCCAAGTTTTCTCCATTTCAATGCTTTCACAAGCACCCGCTACATGCAAAATGATGAAATTTTGGTCCAGATTATGCCCTTTGCCACTATACTTGACACTTTTCGTTGTGTGCCACCTTGAACTTTTAATAGTCTTAGTTACATCCTTAAATATAACAAAACTGCACCAATTTACTCGTTGAAAATTTCCTATAAAGGCCCTTAACTTGGATAATCCGAATAGCGAATAGAAAGTTGTAATGACAACAATAAGTCAAGTGCCGGTGGCGAAGCGAAAAGTGTCAACTTCATACCTTTACTTTTTGACATTGATTTATATATATGTGGATATTATATTATATTAAGGTGGGCATACAATTGGTCAAGCACAATGTGGTACCTTCAACAATAGATTGTTCAACTTCTCAGACACTGGTGTTCCTGATCCAACTCTTGATTCATCTGTGCTTTCTGATCTCCAAAGTTTCTGTCCGTTAAATGGAAATGCTGCAAGGACTACTGCCCTTGACAGGAACTCTACCGATCTATTCGACAACCATTATTTCCAGAATTTGTTCAATAGCAAGGGACTTCTTGGCTCGGATCAGATTCTTTATTCAAGTAACGAGGCTGTTTCGACAACCAAAGCTCTTGTTCAAACTTATAGCACTAACACTCAACTTTTCTTTGATGACTTCGCTACCTCCATGATCAAAATGGGCAACATTGCTCCCCTCACTGCTCCTAATGGAGAGGTTAGAAAGAATTGCAGAGTTGTTAATTCCTGAAATTACTATTTTTCTAATTACTAAATTATCCTCACTTAAGTACGTATGTAAATGCTGGTATTTCTGTTTGAATAAAGTTTCTAGTTTGTGTTTCAACCTTACTTGTATGGGTATAGAATATTCAAGATAAACTCCAACTAATTATGAAAGCAAAAAATATATATATACACACACATGTGTCAATGGTTTATTTCATGAGGAATCACTAACTAATATAAATTAGGTATGCTAAAATGTATCACTACTCCATAACTTGGAAACAAAAGTCGGATGTCTCTCCCAACTTGCATAAGGACTAGATACCCCCTCAACTTAACAAAAGCGAATCAGTCAACCTCCCTCAACAACGTGTGTTAAAATCTTATTGATTTAAGTTTACAAAGATATTATTTTTATATTTTTTCTCTTTCCAACAAGATGTTAATGTGGCATGGAGGAGGTAAAATGGTGCATTTTTTTAAATTCAGGGAATCGATTGAAATTTTTAAAAGTTTAGAGTGACATCCAACTTTTATTTTCAAATTTAAGAGGTGTCGTATTTATCCTATATTAATTAATAATTCTTTATATATATAAATATATAAATATAATAATGGTGCTTAATGGATGGAACACTGTACAATTAGTATTCATTTAAGAAAAGGTGGAAGTGAAGGAAAGTAGGGGCCGGGGAAGTCAGTTTTTTTTTTTTTTTTTTTTTTTTTTGCATTCTTTCAATTTTTTAAATTCCTTTTAAAAAAAAATCTTCATCCAATCAAAGCCTTAAGCTTTTTTTTCATCGTAAATATCTCTTTTCTTCGTACATTGACTTCTCTTAAAAATTTATCAAATATTTTTGTAGGCATCCTTGTTATACATGTTATTAAACAATTCAAATAAAGATAAGCCTGAAATCAAATAATCAACAACAATTGACTTAGAATTCTATTTTAGAGCCTCGAGATTTGATGTTTTAGGTTTTACATAAAAAATTATTTTTATACATTAATTTCTTATCAATGGGCCTCCTTAATTATACATCTTATCAAACAATCCAATTAAAGAACTAGCCTTTAATCAATTTATCATTAAAAATTGAATTAGAATTCTAATTTAGAGCATTTGAATTTGATGTTTTAAGTTTTACAAATTTTTTGAGAAGTAGCATCGTCCTCGAAAACATTTCCAATTGGATTGCTTATCATTGAGAAATTTGCAACATCGTACTTAACAATAAAATAAATATTAATTGAGAAATAATACAATAAATATTAATTGAGAAACATTATGTGACAAAAAAATTTACTTATGATCAATTTGTCTCAATGAATTCGATTTATGAAATGTCACAATAATCTCTACCTTTGTCTCCATTCATGGATGAATCTCCCAACATTAGAGAAGGCAAAGCCTTTTTCCCACATGTTCGACATTCCTACCTCTCAGCGAGATGAAAGAGAAGCTTTAACCATAAACAAATCAATCAAATTGAAAAACAAAATAACCATAGTTTTCTACGATGCCGAGATGATTGGAAAGGCAGTGTTTCCGAGAAGGATGGGGAGATCGCTAGGAGAGGAAGAGGCAAGAAGTGGCGGCGGCAAAGGAGAAGGATGAGGCGTTGATAGTGGTCCATTGGTGGAGGGTTAGTAAAGATGAGAATGAACGATGAGGTAGAGAGATCGATGAATGATGCATGATAATAAACAAAAAAAATGTAATTTGTTAATTTGAATTTTAAAATTGTGATAGAGAAATAACAAGTTTCCTTTAGAGTTATTTTTTAAATATAGGTCAAAACCCGTGTGACCTCAAAACCTTCTAGATGTTTCTTACCTTAAATATTAAGTTTCTTTCTAAGAAATGAATTTGTATAGTAATGTTTCGGTACCAAGGAAAGAAATATGGTTTGCTTAATATACATTCAAGAAATAGGGGTATTAACGAGCCGAATTGAAATTAGACTGTCTTGGACTCAGTTCAGCTCAGCTCGTGACTGAAAATGATTAGAGTCGACTCGGCTCAAAGCTTGTCGAGCATAAAATCTTTAGCTCAATCTAAGCTCGAGAAAATCTCGGCTTGAGCTCGTAAGTTTGCGAGCCTAAACGAGCCTCATTTTCTTGTGTTATATCTTTTACAATTATTTTTCAAAAAGTTGCGGTGGTGAGGGTGGGCATGCAAGTGCCAACCCAGTCGCCATCACACTCCCATTCATATGGAGTTTTCTAGTAACTTTTCTTTGCAAGTAGTCATTGCCGCCCACCCAATATTGCTAAAAAACATAGAATGAATAGTGAATGAAAAGCCTTCCAAAAATAAAAGGTTCGTAATACATAATTTATCTCAAAAGTTGGCACCAAAAAAAAAAAAATCATATGTCACCCCAGTTGTAATTCTTTGTATACTAAAGTTGACAAAACTATACATCATAACAGTTGGTAGCTAACATAGCATTGCTTGACTTTACAGGGGAGTTGGTTAAGAATTTTGACAAAAAAAAAAACGTGTTCCATCATTCTCTATCATCTTCATCTCCCTTCTCTCTAAGCTCTCTCTCTCATCAATCTATTTGTCTCCTTCGTCGAGATCTCATTGATAATTCCAGCTACCGTCATATCCCGGGGCTTTCAACAGCTCATCCGACAAGATTTGAATCGGAAGCAAGGTTGAAGAGATTCGAGTAAGACCTTGATATCAGTTTGGGGGTTTTGAAACGAATTCTACTCAAATTTCATGTAGCAGAATTTCACATCAACAAAAATTGAAGCAACTCGACTATTATGATCCTCTAAACAAATAGCAAAAAAGAAAGAATAAATTAGAGTTATCTAGATTGTACAAAATTCAGTTAGAGCAAGAGAGAAAATTGAATTACCTTCTCCTTCAAAATTAAATTCCAAAATTCGTTCTTTTTGGTTGGGTACGCATCAAATATAAATTTACAAATTATAGAAGTAGCACACAGACGACAATACAATCCTCGTTGCCTTTTCTAAATCTCAGTTCGTCCTGACAAATAGATCATAAAGATTCTGCCGGTAAAGTAGCCACGTCGAGATAACGCCAAGAGGAAAAAAAAGGGTAGTTGAAATAGATTTTGAGAATTTCAATATTTCAACGGTTATGGATCAAAGTTGTTACGGTGAATTTAAGCTGCAAATTTTGCAGCAATTGAGAGATAATTAAATTGGGGGAAAATTAGGTTTCATTGGACAAAGAATTTACAGCATCTTCAAACTTTTTATTTTGTAATTTTTTAATAACACTTACTACTTGTCAATGACTTCACTGACAATTTTATTAACATCATTTGTGCATGTAATTCACACAACAGTATGAGAGTGGTAAAGTGTAACAATGAAAAGTTGGGGTAAGTTGGGGGTGGGACGTGATTTTTTATGCTAACTTTAGAGTAAATCATGTATGAAGTCTAAATAAAAGAGATATAATTGACAAATAGTACTTTTCATCTTAAACTTTGAAAATAAAAGGCTTGTTGTGTTCGTCATCTCAAGGTTTGAAAGATGAAAGTGTGTTTGTGGCGACCATTGAATAGAGAAGATAATTTGTCTATGTCAATATGCAAGATAACATATTCATAACCTTAAAGCTAGTACACATCCTCATTAAACAGGCCTCACGTAACTTTAACCCAAATATAATTGTTAACTAAAACCTATTATTTACAAAAGTCCACAGAAACCCCATTATCTTTTTTTTCCAGGTTAAACTCCATTATCTTTACTTTTTTTTTAGAATTAAAAGTTAATAAATTTGGAAAAACTTAAAAAACATGTCATGTAGTTTCATTCATTTTCAAAAACATACTTTGTGGATTTTTTTTTTCAATAACATGCTGTTAACATAGACGAATAATGACAGGTGCGTGCATGCCACGCAAAACCCCCAGGCGAACTACATCCTCCTGGAGTAGGGAAAGATGTTACGATGAGGCTAGGAATGTTTCTGCCAATCTAGGCAATCTAGGCGGAGCTCATCTGCCCCAAGAGTAAAGCCTCGGTAATCATCCAGGCGAACTGTATCCGCCCCAAATTTGGAAGAAACCAAGTCTTCCCAGATCTCAGAGAAATGTCCAGGCGGTTACCAAGCTGAGTCGGCTTATCCGCCTGGACCGACCTCGACACCTCGGGAGCAAAGGGTTTAATTAAAACTCTGAGTCTCCAAAGAGAGCTCCATAATTGGAACTCTAACTTCAGATAAACTTTATCATGTCATCAGGTTAAAGTTCCATTCAAACTAGAATTCTAGATGATTCACATTTTGGATCAAACTTGGGACGTTCAGTGAGTATAAAAGGACCCTTTGGGTCACCACGCAAAGGTACGTATTCTAAACACTAAAAACTCCCTACCTCCTCTCTTAAATCATATCTAACTTAAGCATCGGAGAGGCTACGCCGGTCACACAGCTAGTCCCCATAGCTATGGTTTTTGTCTTGCAGGATTCATCCGACCACATCAAAGAGGAGAGTTTGGAATCAACTTCAGTCAGAGAATTTGTGCGTGGAACCACGTTCCATGCTTAATTTAACATTGGTGCGGTGAGTGTGGATTGAATTTACTTGCTCAGGCGAGAATCTCAGTTCACACAAACATTTTGAGAATCAAAGATTTCAGTTCGTAGTCAGCATCAAATGGCTCGCGACGGAATTAGCAATCAACCCCCGACCACAGGGATAACTGTCACGGGAGCGTCACCGCCTAAGACTGGCGAACGCCCCCAAGGTGACGGACTCCTTAGAGGAGACAACCCACTCATCTAGTTGCAACAGAAGTATAAAATCACCGCAAAGTAAATGGAGGCATATCGAAAATCAGTCGTACAAACATACATCTCCTCTGGCGTGAGCAGAGCAGGTTTGGTCCTATCTAGACGCGACACAATACCACCTTGAAATTTGATTACGATTTTGACAGTGTGTCACAGGGACATATGCTGCCCCACCTTTATGAAATTACTCTGCCAGTTTTCACGACCAGCATCGCTCACACCAATCCCCAAATTGCTTCCGTCACATTCTCGGACACCTCGGGTGCCATAACCACGCAACCTATGGGATAAAATCTAGTCAGGCAGATAACTCAATTGTCATTGCTTCAAGGGCTGATATCTGCAATGAAAGATGATCAGATTTTGCCTGGAGACATAGGACCAACGTTGGCTGCCATCCAAGGGCTAGGAATAGGCTAGCAACCTGAACTGACCCCGAAACCTAGAAATTTAAAATGGTCTGTTGAGCCGGAAAGTGAAGAAGAAGATGACCTGGAATTTGAAAAGAAAACCAAGAAGCTTTTTGCAAAATTGGCTATCCCTTATGAAGAGGCAACATCGAGAACTCATTTTTCACCATTCAAGAGAAACATCCTAGATCAAACATTGCCCAGGCTCATCTACATACCTACTTTTGATAAGTATACAGGAAAAGATGATCCACATTATCATACTGCAGATTTTAAGAATCGAATGGAGATGGCAGGGGCCACAGTAGCGTATATATGTCGATACTTCTCAGCCATGCTAGGTGGACCAGCAGCTCCATGGTTCACCTCACTACCCCCTAACTCCATAGGTAGCTGGGACAAGCTTAGCGACGCATTCAGCAAGCATTTTCTAGGTTCCACCCCAGCCGGGCTGGTGACTAGGAGTTTACACGAAATTGTGCAAGGGCCAAGAGAAAGCCTTCGTGACTATTACAATCATTTCAATGAGGCCTGCTTGGAAGTACGAGACTTAGATTTCAGCACCACTAAAGAGACTATGCTAAAAGGCACGTGAAGTAGAGACCTTAGGAATACGATCCTCATTAAGCATCCTAAAAGCTTACAACAAATGCTTGGCATGGCCAAGGACCTGATCCCAGTAGATGAAATAAATTTCAATTGAAGAAAACAAGGTTGGGGTAGAGAAACAAAGAGGGAGGATAGACCTAGATTTGACGAAAGGAGGCGGATCTACTCGAGGCGGATCTACTCAAGGTGGATATCTTGATCGAGAAGAAGACCGCCCAAGGTTAAATGCATCTTTGAGCCAGATACTAGTGGTAATAAAAAAGACTCCAGAATAGAAAAACATTCGTTTCCCCAAAATTCCCGAGGGAGTCTCCTTAGGGCGTGATTTGAATAAATACTGTGATTACCACAAGGCTAGGGGTCATCACACTGATGACTGTCGATCTCTAGCCGACATAGTGCATGTGCTGATCAAAGCTGGAAAATTTAGCTAGTTCGTAAAGGGAATCACGAGAAGATAGGAAAGGAGAGAAAGAAGCGAAGACGAGAGGGAAGATGACTCGAATAAAAAGTCCAGTGGCAGAAAAGGAGTTATCATGGTGATTGCAGGTGGACCAGAGTTCGAATTGCCCAAAAAGAAAGCTAGAGGCTCAACCAGTAAGAAGAATAATGTTAATGGTGAGGCACAGATCTTGAAACCATTCAAGAGACATTTGCTGGTCAAAAAGCAGCACACCGATCCCATAGTCTTAGAAGAAATTATGGAGAACTTCATAGTAAGAAGGATTCTTTTAGACATGAGCAGCTCAGTGAATATCGTCACCAAGAGTGTTGTGGAGAAGTTGGGAGTGCACCACTCCCGGATTCGAGTTGAATATTCACCGCTCATTGGGATTAATGGCCAACCCATACAATCATTGGGCAAAGTTACATTAGAAGTGGAAATGGGGAGCCTCAAACACAAATTCTGCGGGAAAGTAGAGTTTACCATTGTTGACATCCCAATAGGGTTCAATGTTATATTGGGCAAGCCTTTCCAAACTGAAACCAGCATGCTAATCTCCCCAATGGATTTAGTATTTCACATACCAACTACGAAAGGGACTGTGGTAATAATAGGCAACCCCTAAGTAGCTCAGGAGGCATATCTGGCCTCATTACACAGAGAATCACTCTTGGTGGAAGAGGAGTTGGAGGCCAACCGGTCGGAGAAAATCGAGGCGGTGGAGGAGCTGGAAGAGCTCAAAGTTGGCCCCTAACGTTCGCTGAAAATTGGAAGAAACCTTTGCAACAATGCAAAGGCAGAAATAATCTGCGCCCTCACAGACCAACAACATGTCTTTTCATGGTCATCAAAAGATCTTGTGGGCGTCAAACCTAAGGTTATGCAACATAGGTTGAACTTGAACCCAAGTGCTGAACCGGTCATCCAAAAGAAAAGAAAGCCGGACACATCAGAGAGGTTCATTATCTGAGCTGGTTGTCCAACATTGTGCTAGTTAAAAAGCCAAGCGGAGCCTACAGAATGTGTGTAGACTTCAGTGATGTAAACAAAGCCACCCCGAAGGACGCTTACCCACTCCCAAGCATGGATCAATTGGCGGACGCAACAGCAGGCTATGCAGTCTACTCGTTGTTAAATGCCAAGTGTGGGTATAACCAAATACCCATGCACCCCACTGATGAAGAAAAAACATCCTTCATAACCCACCAAGGCACTTACTGTTATACGGTCATGCCCTTTGGTTTGAAGAATGTGAGAGCAACATATCAAAGGCTGATCAATGAAATGTTCCGAGATGAGATAGGAAAATCAGTGGAGGTTTATGTAGACGATATGATAATAAAGAGCAGAAGCGAGGTGGAACATGCAGAAGACATCTGAAGGGTTTTCAAAGTATTACAAGAATACCACCTGAAACTCAATCCGGAGAAATGCACATTTGGAGTAAAAGGGGGAAAAATTCTTGGGATTCATGATTTCTCAACGGGGGATAGAGGCCAACATAGAGAAAATCGAGGCAATTCTGAAAATGGAACCGCCTCGAACCCTAAATGAAGTTCAAAGGTTAAATGGAAGGGTCAATGCTTTGGGAAGATTTATATCTTTCCCAGCTAAGAGGTGCATGCCTTTCTACAAGGCAATGAAGAAGGATAAATACTTCAAATAGGATCATCCAATGGCCTAAAACATCAAGGAGACTGGCCGAGTGGGCTATCCGTTTAGGGGAGCATGATATAAAATTTGAAAGCAGAAGCGCCATGAAAGCACAAGTGTTGGCTGACTTTGTTGTTGAATTCGTAGGGCTTGAGCCCACCAAAGAAATCAAAACTGAAGAATGGGAAATCCTAGTGGATGGAGCATCCTCTCACGAAGGAGTCAGAATCGGCATGTACATTCGAGGCCCTGAAAAGATCATATTCTCCTACGCAGCCAAACTAGCCTTCCCCATAACCAACAATGCGGTAGAATATGAGGCAGTTATCAAAGGGCTAGAGCTAGCCCAAGAGATAGCACCAGATCGATTGTTG
This sequence comes from Euphorbia schlechtendalii, assembly GCA_949673415.1. Taxonomy (NCBI): domain Eukaryota; kingdom Viridiplantae; phylum Streptophyta; class Magnoliopsida; order Malpighiales; family Euphorbiaceae; genus Euphorbia; species Euphorbia schlechtendalii. Next base: position 3,035 of record CATIWQ010174410.1, on the reverse strand, counting down.
CTCAAAAGTGACTCAAGGCTGGTCAAACCAAATTAATCGGAACTTCAAAACAAAAGATGCTGAAATGGAAAAGTATCTCTCAAAGGTAAGACATCTTATAGAGATACTAGAGTCAAAAGGAGTAGCCTGGAAAGTTGAACATATTCCCAGGAAAGAAAACAAGCAGGCCGATGAATTAGCCAAGGCGACTTCAAGTAAAGAAGAATAGAAAAACCTCACATGCCCGTACGAGGTAATCACCCACCCAAACAATGAAATGGAGGTGAGCTTATTAGTAGAACAGCGAGATCTCAGGTGGATGAAAGCCATCTATGATTACCTTACCACAAACAAACTGGTTGACGATAAAATTGAGGCCACCAAAATTGTAAGGAAAGCTATGCGGTTTTCTTTACTAAATGGGGAGCTTTACAGAAAATCATACTCAGACACTTGGAAAAAATGCATAACGGCTCAAGAAGGAGCCAAAATATTGCAAGAACTTCACGAAGGAGACTGTGACTCCCATCAAGCGGCTTTAACATTAGTCAGGAGGGCAAGCCTCGCTGGCTTTTATTGGGAGTCTATGAACCTGGACATAGAGACGTACTTCAAATCTTGCCATCAATGGCAAATCCATCCACAAAAATCTCACATTCCTCATGTAATACAGCGCCCTGTTCACCACTTTTCTACTGATAAGTTTAATAGTTTGTTCACAAGATTCGGCTATTTATCAATGGTGGCAAAAACTTGTTCACGAAAAATATAGGTTTTGTCAGTACCTCTTATCAAATAGAAAAATGATGATAACTGTAAGTATACAGTTGCGATGTAGGTTTAAAAATATCGATCCCAATGGAAGGACTAGTTCTAAAGATCGAAAAGGGAGATAAAATAAAGAAAATAAAATATAATGAAGTAAAGTTTTAGGAAAGAAGGGTTAGAATGAAAAATGAGTAAATATAGGTATGAAAGATTAGAGAATCTAAATATACAAATTTTCCCTACGAAATAAGTAAAGTAGAGAAAGAATGCAAATTCAACAAAGATGTTACGATTCACTAAACTAATCTAAAAAACTCGGTTCTAAATACTCAGCTATTCAATTATTCACCGCAAAGCAACACATGAAATGACTTTTCTAAATCTAGCGTAAACAACTTAAGACAATTATATAAACCTGGACAACGTTAATACTATGCTTAGTACGGGTCGCTATCACATAGCCACATTTAGCAAGTTACCATTCCAAAAATGTTGGCTCACTAAACAGTGTTATATCACAGATCCAGTGATTATACACGATATTGTTAACCCCGAAATTACTCATAATATTAACCCCAACACATATAACTTGATTAACATAAATGACTTAACACGAAATATGCATTATGACACATAGACATATCAAAAACTTTGAAATAAAAAGTATAAGTAGAAAGCAAAGCAAAGTTGTAAGGTATGCAAGTGAAAGCTAAAGTTGATCAAACCATATCCACTCTTTAATGGGAGTTGGCAATTCCCGCAATTCCTGCATCGGCTTTGAATTCGGTCTCGGCCCGTACAAAACCTCCGTTAGGATGCTATTCTTTGCGAATATCGAACAAACGAATATTGAAGAATGAAGACTTTTCTTGATAAGTGATTTGCAAGTACACTTATACAACAATCGCTAACACTTATAAACATAGCGAACTCTCTATCCACACACTATACATTATCTTTCATCACTTTCCTCTGCACTCTGTGATGTGTTGGTGCACGAAATTTGTGATGATTGGAACCCTATTTATAGAGTTCGAAGGGTTGCGTCTATCTAAATAAAGGGTTGTGTCCATTGGTGAAAGATTGCATCTCTTCATTGTGATTGGTTGAGAAGCTTTGATTTAATCCACAATGGATAGGCACCTTTTCATGATTGGTTGACTTCTGATAAGTGTCTTTTCATGTTGATGGCGGTTGATCATGCTTATCTGGCAGTTGTTAGTTAAAAAGATAAAACCAGAAAACCGTCCAAGTCGCTATCGCGATATATATGTTGCGACCGTGAATCTTTGATTGGCAGACTTCTGTTTCTGAAGTATACAAGTCGCGACTGCGAATGATTGTCACGACCGTGAAATGCATTTTCTTCAAAATTCTCCTTGCAACTTCACCGATCTTTGACAGCTTCGATCCTAAGCCAAATCTTTAAGTTCCACGCATTTTTTTGCACCTTTTTCACTCTTTTTTCATAGAATTCCACTTTAGATCATTTTACTCCCAAGATTTATCTAGTATCTGCATTTGCATAAAAAACAACTACATACCACATGAAATCTTTTATATGAAGTATAAAAATGACTTAATTCATAGAGTTTAATATCTAAAATTAATATGATATTAAGTGTAATTATACACTTATCATACCTCCGCACTTAACTTTTGCCTTGTCGTCAAGGTAAATTGAACAGAAGTGTATAAATTGGTAAACAAGTTCATACCTCATTTGGTGAAAGACTATTGCAGTGAGTACCACATTCCATGTCGCAAAAGATTTCAAGTAGAAGTTTGAAATTTCCCACAAATTAGTAATGTGCAATTTATATAGCTTAGTTGCATACATTTGTTTTTAATGGAGAGTCAACTGAATCGCATCTTCATATAAGCGTTATATGCATACTCGAATATTACCTTCTCTTAAGCATATTAAAAAGTATAAAGGACATAGAAAGCACACTTTCATTAATTTCTCTCAAGGCATTTTTAGGTAACCTAGGATGCTAAAACATTCTCAGTGGTTGCATTTTATGCTCCATACCACTCTCTCATTTTTTTCTTTTAAGCATATGTTTTTTGAAGTACTACGTACTTTGCACCCATTTTTCATGCTATGCTTTCTTTTCTTTTTTCACTCAATGAATGGTTGCAATTTCTGCTCTGTACCATTCCTCACCTTTTGCATAACTCATTGGTTATCCTCTCTTTCTTTTGATTTTACTTTAATACCCTCATCCTTTATTGATTAATTTCAAAGTATTATGGCTATAGTTTCCTAACACTTTAAACACACT
>CATIWQ010174379.1:0-13489 GCA_949673415.1 Euphorbia schlechtendalii | reverse complement strand
TTTGAGTATTGTAAATACTCTTAGCTATAATGATACTCTCAACACAATGAATATTATAATAAGAACAAGAGAGTAGAATAAATGAATATCGAAAGTTGAAGCTCTTGAGATCTTTGAAGCTTTTTGAACTGAACTTGTGATACTGAAACTGAATTTTTGGTTGCTGCTCTATCTCGTCTCATCAGTTCTTCAAAGCTTGCCCCTTAAATAGACTTTCTTAAATCTACTAGCCGTTGGAAAAGATTACATAGTCGTTTGAAGTCTTCTAGCCGATTAAGCAAATCTCTCAAACGATTACACAAGGATCTGTTTTTCAAACAGATTTGTTATCTATTTCCTCAGTAGTTTGAACCTGAATATGGCCTTAATTATATTTAGATAAAAGCCAAACTTATCTCACAATTAATATTTGAATAGATAAACAATATCTAAACAATATCTTTAACAAAGGATAAATAAAAGAGATATAATCTCAGCATTATCTCAACATATCTTTTTAAACAAAAGATAATATCAACAGCAAATACTGCAAAATATAAGATAAGGTAAGGTAAATAATATCCAACAAAATATAAGCAATTATCTTAATAATATCTTGGATAAACATAATAGTTATTATCCTAAACTATAATATTTGTTTTTGTCTATCATCATCAACATAGAAATTAACACTCTATATTATATATAACTATTTTGATTTTATAATACAAAAAATTTTCAGTTAACATAATAATAATTGGGAGCCACAAACAATTTTAAAATAATAAATAAGAAGCGAGTGCCCCTACTAAAGACTTTTTGGCCTCCAATAATTAGCAATTCAAGTTGAAGTCAAGCATGCATGAAGGAGTCAGATGTATCTTTTTTTCTTTTCTTTGACCCAGTTGGGTCATCTTGGAGTTGAATTAGAAACCTCATCCGTGAAGTAAATCACGTCACCTAACGTGCAACCTATTGGGAGAGAATCAGTAGATTCCTTAGCGCAGCACAATTCATTGTGCTCTCCAAGTGTGTTTGTTCTGCCTTCTTCCCTACCAATTACTCCCTTCATTTCAAATTAATTATCGCTTTTAAGTTGTTTGTCAATACCAGGACGACATTAATTAAAACAATAAAAATACTCCCTTCATCTACTAAATATTATCGTTTTAGAGGGATTTTGATGTCTCTTTTTAATTGTCATTTTGTATCTTCAATGTATTCTTTCTCTAAGTTTTTCATTCCTACGCTTATTAATTTGTTCAATTTTCAAGATAATCATATTTTAATCTCCAATAACAAGATGAGAAGACTATACGAATCAATATTTAAACATATGAAGTCTTGAAAATAGAGTAGGACATTTATGAAAGGGTAAGTTAGTAAATCACTTCGTTCGGTTTATTGTTATATTAAAAACCGTGAATTAGTTAAAATGACGATATTAAGTAGACGGAGAGAGTATTTATTTACCCGTATGACTTTTGTTAATTTGAAAGTTAATTGAATATTTTATTTATTTTATCATTTTCAATGTGCATTAAATAAGGGTAAAATGGATAAATTTTTTAAAAATGTGCATTCTAAAGCGACGGTTATTTTGAAATTGTTCTAAAATTCCAAAGCAACAGTTATTTTGAAATGGAGGGAGTAATTAATTAAAATTACATATGCTAAATTTCTAATCAGTCAATCTTAAAAACAAAACTCTAATTTCCCTCAAATAATTGAATAGATTTCAATCCAAAATCTTTCTAATTTGTTGTATTGTTTTGCTCCTTATTTTTTGGGGAAAAAACACAAAAAAATATATATGCTGGCTCAATAGATTAGGATAGAATTGGGCTCAACTGTAAAGCCCAAATCACATTTTGTGGTACTCTAATAGTCTTAAAAATCTAAACGCGGCCCAACTTTTCTATGGTCTAGCAGCCCATTGGCGTTGTTTTTAAAATCCAGTATTCTAGAATTTATATTTAAATTTGAAGTCCAGTATTCTAGAAAAAAAAAAGAGTAAAATGAATACTGATTAGTATATCGTAGGGAACAATTGAAGCTCAAACTTAGTTTAAGACTGTATAAAATAACCCTATAGTATGTAAATGATACAGTGCGTTCATCCCATGCGCTTCTAACATTCTTAGGGTCTACGAGTTTAAGTGAATTTAGTGTAATTTATAACAATAATGAACTAGTTGAAAATGAATTGAAATTAGTTTGAGAAAAAGACTTGGTTCGCATTTTAAAATGAAAATATTATTTTAGTTTGCAATAGTTTCAGGATAATTAGTTAATCCTAATTGTGATATCATTTATCTTAAGTGTTGCCTTGTCAATTACATTTTGCATCCATGAATGAGAGGGAAATCAATACAGCACAAGGAATTCTGACTAGATTAAAATACCCAACACATAGAATTTGTGTACAAAAATTAATCCAACTCAGCAACCTTGTCACTTACTCACTTCTTCTCCCTTTCGTTTTTTTTTTTTATCTCCATTTGATATTTCATGTCAGATTTCCACGCCTCATGTATTTGGCCACCGTTCAACCACAAGATTACCGAACTTTACTTAATCCTATTTCTGTACACCCTTGTTCGTTTTGGTTTAATTTTCGTCACCTCCGTGTGTTTATATCTCTTTAAGAGTTCTTAATCAGTTTCTGTATTTAGTCGTTAATCTTTTCGGAAAAGGGTACTTCCCTTTCTTCTCTTCTCTTCCATATCATTTCATATTTTCGTTCTCCGTTGTTCGGCGTTAACTAGCCAGCAATCTATATCAGATGTTGATCTAGAACCAAAAAAATAATGAAGACGATTGTAAATAAGAAAAAATGGTAAGAAAATGAAAGTTTAAGAAACCATGATTGAGAAATTACAAAAAAACGACAGAAGAGAACTCCATGAAAGGAAACAATTAAGAAAATTGGGTACAAAATTAAATGAATGAAAGGGGAGAAGAGATGGTGATTATGTGTAACTTGTAAGTTTTTTTAATCATGAGTTAGATAAGTGTCTATACACATGTCAAATTTTAAGGAACGCATGTCAAGCATACAAAAAAAATATCATGAGAATCTGGTCGTTGTTATAAATTCTCCTAATTTAGATTACAATTTCCCGAAAATTTGACTTCGTTTAGTTTCCACATTTATCCAATTAGACAACATCGGGTTATTTAATGTTACTAGTAAAAGGCTTTAAGGGAAATTGGGTACAAACCTCAACCGCTTAAGAGTTATCAATCATAAAGGAAAAATATTATTTGATGCAACAACACTCTACTAAATTTTTTTGTGTGACATTCACATTTTTTATTATACGTTATTGTTTGAGTTGTTTTCATATGTCTCGTTCAAACAAACAATTCACAAAAACTAGTAGAATCATAGAAACAACAAATCAGAATATTATTTCAAAATCGACATTGTGGTAATTAAATAAATAGAGTAAAAAAGGAAAAGAGGTGATTGGTGGAGTAATTGCAAAGAACAGCAAAAGCTTAAAAAGAAAGGGGAAATCAATTTATCAAATAGAAAGGGAAATCACTGGTCCAAGACTAATGTTAAAAAGGAGTGGACCCCACAAGAATTAATAGCAAAAATTCATTTCCAATAGTACCCTTACCCTACCAACGAGTTGCCCGCGCTACTGTTGTTCCAAACAGTAATTTGACTTTCCAGCGGAGATTCCTATGCTTGATTTTATGGATCCGGGTTACCTGGTCGGAAATGGATCACCTAAATAATTTTGAAGAAAATTTGGAAAAGTGGCAAATAAGAAATTTGAATAGATTGTTTAATAGATGACTCAAATTTGTTAAATGTCATGTAAAACTTTGGAATGGTTGCTCTTCTTTGGCTTCTAACAGCAAGTCAGCAAATTTCCCCATTTGCATTTTCCCAATTTGACTTCTTTGGCGTCTATGGTGTTGTTTCTTTACTCATATTCACTATTTTACATTTTTCAAATCAAATTCACTTTAAAATAATAATATTTTATTATTAAACTAACAAAAAGAATTTCAAACAAAAACTAAAAACAATAAAAAAAGTAAAAAAATGATATTTTTTATTCAATTCCTCAAAAAAATAATATAATTTTGTTTAATTCTTCCAAAATAGGAAATGAATCATTCCCCATATTTGGGAAACCTTATTTTGGGAATCCTATTTTGGGGATATAACACATAGAAAATGGTTGAACTTGACTATTCTTCATATTCTTTCCTCTCTCCAAAATGGAAATCATTAGACTTGCCCTGAGGGTTAGTCCAACCATACTTCATTTTGAAGAATTATTATGGAAATGAAGAATGATTGAGTCCAACTATTTTCGTATGATATATCCTTAAAATATTGGAAATCTTAAAATACGTGGTTGCCAATTTTAGGAAAGAATATTAAGTTAATATATTTATTTAATTTATTTTAAATTCTTTTTATTAGTATTTTGGTTAATAGTGGTACGAGAATTAAAATTGATGTGAAGAATTTAATATAATAATGATAATATATTATTATTTTAAAAGAATTTAATACAGAAAATGACAAATGAGGAAGATGGTAAGAGGATAAACATTGTCAATGATGTATAATAAAGTTTGTGATATAAAAAATGAGAAATGATGGTTGGACTTACTCTAACCAAGTGTTGTATTTCACATACCCTCAAACTTAAGCATTTTCACATTATTGTAGAGATGGAGATAGGAGCCACGGTTTGGATCCATAATCATGATTTTATTGCAGTCGTGAGTTTACAAAATTATAATTACTATTAAATATAAACATTTACTATAAAGACATTTTTATATTAAAGCGTGTTTTGAAATATAATTTAACAAATATTCAGTATATATAAATATAGTGAATAAGATGAAATTTTTTTCTAAAATTCGAAAGAAATCAGAAAATTATTATATATTATTATGATTACCATACTTATGTTTGAATGTTTCACCATGTCAAAAATTCAACACCACTGAAATTTACGGTACTTTATGATTTTCAAAATTTTTTTAAAAGAAAGGAATATCATCGTTATTACTAACAATATAGAATGCATATTGATATATGTCAGCAAAAAAATTATATGCATAAAAAAAAACATCCTACCACCGTGTAGAGAGAAAAACCCTTCACACTTAGAGAGAGACATAAACCTGTCATCCGAGTAAGAGGAAAAAAATCATAACAAAAAACACATAAATTGATGTTGCAATTTGTAGTTTTAAATCTTACGATTAACAATTTTGAAAATCAATCACCATAAAAGCTCACGCATACTCCATAAGCTTGACCAACCTTGTAGATTATGGAATTATCTTGTCAAAAGAAGATAAATAAGGATGTCGAAAGAGGAATATAGATCTTTGTCTTTAAACCGATAAAATCCAACCAATTTTTAAAACTATTAAGATCGAGATGTGTATCAACAGATTTATGATTGATGATAACAATCTGCAACGAAAGAAAAAGAGAGAGAACACATGCATATTACCGAGACAATAAAATAAAAATTACATGAAGAACAAAACAAAAAACATTTGGTGAAGTATTTAAATTAAATTTTATAATTCTCTTGGATTAAATTAAAAATTATTGTATGAAATTCAAAAATAAAACCTTAAACCTAAACTTTCAACTTTCAGTAAGTTACATTACATGCATATAAGATATTTGTTGGAACAAAAAAATCTCACATCCCGAGTTCTCTAGTAAAATTTTATGAAACCATGAATATTCAGACAATATTATATCAATAAAAAAAAATGATAGAGTGAAAGTGACTCGTGGGAAGTGAGAGAAAAAAAAATTGAAAAGGAAGGGCACAAAACCCAAAGCAAAAATGGCAAAACAGATTCGAGATATTGCACACTTTAATATAAGACCAAACCCATGATCCTCTGCCTCTTCTTCCCTTTCTTTATTCTTTTGAACTTTGAGCTTCTAGTTTTATAGAGAAATAGATACTATTATATATCCATGATTACAGCTTACACAGTTTTTTAGAGAAGAAAGAGCAAATTGATTTCACTTTCACACCAACAAAATGATGAGTAGCTGGCTCGGATTCTCAGCTTCAAATAACAACAACACCACCACCATTGATGAACAAAGCAGCTTCAACAGATCAGCCGCAGAAGAAGCTGATAATGATAATAATAATAATAATGAATCATCTGCCTTTAATTCTTCTCTTATTCATCATCAAGATGAAGATAATATTTCTGTTATGCCTCTTCGCTCTGATGGCTCTCTCTGCGTCGTTGATCCTTTCAGAAACTCCTCTAATGTTGTTTCTCCAGGTATATTTTTTAAGCACTTCTCTTCAATTTAATTTTCTTCTAAAATTTCTGCCGGTTTGGTTTGTAGATTGGAGATACAAAATCACAATGGATTCCACAAGTGCAAGTGATCAAGAAGGACCAAAGCTAGAAGACTTCTTAGGCTGTTACTCAAATTCTCAACAAGACCAAACCCAAACCCAACACAACAACCACAACAACATTAACAGATCGATTAACGTTAATGTCCACCCAAGTTTCAACGTCAATAACAACAGCGGAGGCGACAATTTCGATAGTGACACTAACCCTAATCCATCGTCTTCTTCGCTGATCCAATCTTATCTCCCGAATTACGATGATACCCATCGAACCCTAATCCCAAACAACAGCAGCGATTTCCAACGACATTATCATGTACCTTTTGAAACTGCTACTTCGGTCTCCAGTTTCAAGTCCTGGTTGAGACAGACACCATTTCCTACTGATAATTCTTCAGATGAAAGTCATTTTCAGCCGTTGTCACTCACAATGACTCCCGCTCCACAAAATGGATTACAAGTTGTTGATGACCGGAAAAGACCCGTCGGTAAATCTGTTGCAAGAGATCCGATTCCCAGGAAATCTATTGACACTTTTGGACAAAGAACTTCGCAGTACCGAGGAGTTACAAGGTACTGCACTGAATGATTTCATATTATATTTTGTCATCAAATGTTGTTGTAGTTAATGGTAAAGATTTGTTGCAATTTCCGTCGGCAATAATGAAACTTTTGTCGCAGAATTGTAACTGTATGTATTTGGATAAAATTTTATCACTAATTCTTATAGGCATAGATGGACGGGAAGATATGAGGCACATTTATGGGACAATAGCTGTAGAAAAGAAGGACAAACAAGAAAAGGAAGGCAAGGTGGGGAAATTAAATTATGCAATTAAATATATTTTTTTATTTTGATATTTATACTGTTTCATTTTTCATAGACAAAGGAATATACTTTTACTAACGGTTTTTAATTTTTTTTATTTTGAATGCATTTTTTGGGGTCATCTTCAATCCGTCGCTATATCATGCCAACCTTGAGCAGTTTACCTTGGTAGGTGAAACTACCCATCTGGCTTGTTCTTTTCTCAAGTAGTAGTATTGTATTCTACTAGTATTTAATACAGTGATTTTTTTTTTATTTATTACAACATTGAATTGTGTGCATGATCTTTCCCCTTCATTCTATTTGTTAAATGATTTCTTACAGGCGGCTATGATAAAGAAGAAAAAGCAGCAAGAGCTTATGATTTAGCTGCATTGAAGTATTGGGGACCAACGACTCACATAAATTTCCCCGTAAGTCCGATTAGAGCTTGCATTACCAACCCAACTAGCTTACTTTTCTAACAATTCTTAAATTAAAATGTTGCCCATAAAGTTGAGTACATATCACAAGGAGGTAGAAGAAATGAGGCACATGACAAGACAAGAATTTGTCGCCAATTTGAGAAGGTATTATAAATAACAAAATGTATATTTAATTTGACTGAAAAGGAAAAAAGATTTATGGGGAAAGAAAAGATTGATTGGTTTGTTCAAACTTTTGCAGGAAAAGTAGTGGGTTTTCAAGGGGAGCTTCTGTTTACAGAGGAGTCACAAGGTGATAAATGATGGCAGATAAAAGTGACTTCAATCACACAAAAAAATTTTAAAATTTTTACAGGCTTTTTTCTGTTTACTATGAAAAACATTATTATGATAAAATCTATCTTCTTTTCTTTCCTTTTGAATGTTACTCATTTTTAATGCCAATTTGTTTCTTTTTTATTGATATGTTAGGCATCATCAACATGGAAGATGGCAAGCTAGAATCGGCAGAGTTGCAGGAAACAAGGACTTGTACCTTGGAACATTTAGTAAGTTTTTCTTCCAACTTTTCTGTTTTAATTTCAAATTTTTTGGACTGTTCTCTTATTAATTGGTTACTAGATTTATGAATTAGGTTCTTATAAAGGACAATGCAATCTTGTAATAGATTTGGTGGTCCAGTAAATTAATTACCAATAGGTTTAAGGTTGATAGATTTCTAGATGTAAATTGTACTTTAGCAGTAATTAATTGAAATCAATAGTAGCAATTCAATTACTATCTCCTTTTCTAATAATTGTCTTGTCTTTTTGAGTTTTTGAAATTTTTTTAAATGTTTTTTTTCGGTTTTCAATATACATTTTATCCATTTTATCCTTAATGCACATTAAAAATGATAAAAATAATAAAATATCTAATTAACTTTCAAATTTATAAAAATCTTTGGTTTAAATAAATATTTTTATTATATTAATTAATGTGACATTCATATTGTGAAATAACTTTGAAGGGATAATTATTAAAAAGGAAGGGAGTAGTATAATTATACCAAAACCTAGGCAGTACCTTAGTCTTTGACGTTATATCATGGACGGGGAAAGGGTAAAAAATATCCCTAATAAAAATTTATGCAATTACAGTTATATATTTATTTTCACTTACAGAATTATAAGATACAAAAAATTTGCAACAAAAACAATAAACTAAAAAAATGAGGAACTTTTGTTAGTTATTAATTTTTTAAAAGGAGCAAAACGTTTTTTAAGTTACTCTTTTTTATCTGCAAATTAGGTATGCTTTTACTTGTTTGATGAATACATGCAATTATGTTCAGGCACTCAAGAAGAGGCAGCTGAAGCATATGACATTGCAGCCATCAAATTTAGGGGTACAAGTGCCGTTACAAATTTCGACATAAGTAGATATGATGTCAAAAGAATTTGCTCAAGTTCGACTCTTATCGCAAGTGACCTTGCTAAACGATCATCCAAAGACTTAGTCCCGAATGAATGCAATGATGACGAAATCTCTTCCGCATCTCCTCGGCCACTTCTCGCCATCACAACTGGCTCATCTGAAGCCTCCGATGAATTGCCCGATATTGTTTGGAGTACCGACGAACATCAACACCCTAGCAACATTGTTACAGCCAATGGCAAGAATACAGGTAACTCGGAGAGCCCGAGAAGTTTAGCTGGTGAACTCGGGATCGACTGCCAGGGTAGTAGTTTGGGTTTGGTCCATCAAGTCCCCATGTTTGCTTTGTGGAATCAGTAGTCGTTATCTAGTAGAGTATTTAGGAAACTACTAAGTAGGAATTTAAAGAAACGAGAAAAAAGGGAGATTGAGACGTAAGGTAGGAAATTAGTAAGCGGGCAGAAATGGGAAATTATTGAAAAATTATTGTGTTATTTGGAGTCAATTAGTGGTCGGCATTATTAATGATGTTGAAATCCAACGGTTAAATTGAGTTTTATTTAAGTTTGTATCTTTATGGAATATTTTGTGGGACTCAAATCTAGTGTGAATTTTGAGCATTTTGTTTGAAAAAATGGAATCAAAGTGACATGTTGGATGTTGATCCGACAGTTGTATGTATAGGGTACATGTAATCATTTTGCGTGGCTGGAGGAGTCAGAGGTCAAAGACTATATAACAACATAATGGGTATTCATAATCAAGTCAAGTAATTGAATTATTAAATTTAATCATATCGTTGCATAATTTCATGAAGATCTCATTATTTTTTTAAGCATTTAAAAGATTAATTTTTAAAGCGCATGATAAGAATATTATAATAAAAAATATCAGCATATGATCTATCCAAAAAATTTGTAATATGGTAACATGCATATGATAGAGATAATAAGTTAAAAAATAGATGAGGCAGGCTTAGGAAAAGGAAATGAAAGGGAAGGAGGGTGGATATGTCTTAAATTGCGTGCCATTTTATATAGCTTTTGTTTGTTCCATTCTATTCATTTTATGCCTTGATTTTTCAGTGTCTTTTCCCCTCGCGTACCTTTCACCCCATTTATTTTTGTCCTCCTTACTCCATTAATTACCTTCTTTTACAATCAACCTTTTCTAATTGCTTTCTCCAATCTTAAAATTGTACACTAAAAGAAGGCTGCGATGGCTGATTTTGGAGCTTCTAGGATATGTTTCTCAATATAGTAAAACAATAATTTTAGCAACCTGGAAAATTCCTACACTGCCACTAACAAAAGAAAAAAATGTGACATTCTGAAGGGTATTTTGTTGATTTAATTGAATTATAAAGAATACATAGGAGTTATTTAAATTTATGTTTGACAATAGCATGTGTAGAGTAGAATAAGAGAAAACTATAAAGTAGGAAATTAGGGTAAAAGTAGGATTTGGGCAGAAAGAAAATATAAACAAGGATTTGGATTCAGGAGAAGCCAGAAGGGGCATCAACCATATTTTGGCATACAGCTGCAATATATATATATATATATATATATATATATATATATATAACAAATCTGGCAGGCTCAGGCTCAGACCAGACCCTCCTCCACTAGAGCAAATCTCTATCCACTGTCTAATAAAATTGCTGTTAAGCAAAGATATATCCACATCAATTGCTCTTAAGTCTTGTCTGTTTTGCCTATTTCAGTTTTAATTGCTTTCTAGCTTCAAAAGTCAAAACAAGTTGCTAGGGTTTTTTTTTTGTTTGATTGATTGTGTTTTTTCTTGCATGGATTGTGATTCACTAGCTTGATAGCTATGACTATGGGTAATATTACTTGTTTTGTCTGCTTTTGTTTAGCTGTATTCAAATAAAACAACTAGAGTATGAAAACATATTGTATGAGCTGCAATGCTAAAAATGTTCTTGACCCTTGTGTTGGGACTCATTTGTGATTTCTTCTCTGAGCCCCTACGCAAACAAAGTTCTGATGTAGTTTATATTGTTGTATTACTTGGAAAACATATGAAGCAAAATCGAAACATCAACGGCGCATATTCAAGCCAGTATACACTGTCGTGATAGAATAATGTTATGCTTAATATATAAGGGATGGTGCTATAGAGTTGCCATTTACACTTTGTCACAACTGATAGATGCGATATACATTCTAACTTGGCTGTAGTGCACCGGTTTGCTTTTTATTTGAAGAAAAATACACCGGTTTGTTTACTTAATATTGACTTGTCAATTTTTTTATTTGTTATGTGTTGTGTGAACGTAAAAGTGTACACTTTAGATAAATTGAGAAGTAAATTGATAATTTTTCAAAATCTGATAATATTTAGAAAATTTTGAAAGTTCAATTATCGGAAATTAAAAACAAAACAAGCGTAATTTCTCTCAACTTATTTTTCGTTTAATTTAACTTACAATATATATTTTTAAATTCATATATAAACTTTTAGTTTAATTCAATTTCAGCCCATAAAGTGTAATAATATTCTAAAAGTGTGAGATGTTGAAAGCAGAATTAGTTATTTAAAAGGGTAGAGAGGTGGCGTGCCTCGAACAGAAGGAACTGAACTGAGTTCTAAGCCATTAAAAGAAAAGAAATAAACAATTTCCAAGGCAAAAACTCAACTCTTTTTTATTTTAATATATCATTATGATATTATGATATGATGTTATTGCCTATCCTTCACATATATTCTCTTCTCCTTTAACTGTACTCCACAATTTCACTGCATCTCATCTCAGTCACCACTGTACTCCAATCATGGAATTGCCATGCATTCGTAGAAATCCCTATCTTCACCTGTTCGTCTCCAATTTGGTTTAATGCTAACATTTACCCAATGCTTATGGTTGGAAATAGAAAAATCTAAATTACATTTTTGAAATGTTAAACCAACCGAAACTGATATGTGATAATGATGAACAAACTAATGCATTTTAAACAAATTTACGGTGATATATTCCGAAAATTCAAGGAGACATCATGATTTTTGGTACAATTTCATGAAATAAGTGATAATGGCATTGAAACCTCAAATTTAACGCAAGTTTAAAGTTGTTATCTTCCTTCTTTTTCTATCTCATACATCCCAAAAATACAGAGTGAACACACATTTTCAGAAAGAAGACGGAAATCAGATGTAGAGTTATTGAAGAAAAAACATGAGATAAGCCCAACACTAAAATACAAACATGTCCCCATAAACATCACTTTCGTTGCTTGGTGTTCCCTTGTAGCCTAGTATCTACTATACTTTTTATTTTGTTTTCAAGAACAAAAAAATGAACAAAGAAAAGAAATTGAGTTTATCAAGAACATTGTTTTCTTTTTTTTAATAACGAAGTTTTCTGATAGTTGTATTGAGCATAATAATGATGGGACAAGAAAAAAGGAAGACATAGTGTATGTAGTTATAATATACTGTTTTACTTATAACATTTTTATTTTAATTTACACATCTGCAGCTAAATGCCAGAACTTTTTTTTGGGTGTCTAAAAAATTTGGACAATATGTTAAGGCTGGCTGAGTATAGCAATGGCAGTGACTGCATCAAGCCAAACATGCTTCTTGCAAGCTAGCTCCACCCTTCTGAAACAATTAAGAACCATTGATGTTTCCTTGCTAGCTTTATCTCAAACACGTGATCTTTGTTTGGCCTTTTTCTTAGCTTTGTTCTATATGAAGAATAAAAAAAGTTTTACTTAATTAATTAAGTTGCCTTTATTACTACAGTTTTTTAAGAAAAGAGGAGTGAGAATTAGATTAAAGGAATGTGGCCGTCCAACTAGATTGATCAAGCTGATCCCAACAATCGTGTTAATCCTACTCCAAAATATTATTAAACAAAAGGGATGGAGATATACTCAAGATGAGTACATCAACCAAATTAATAGTTACATGTTACAATGGAGAAAAGCCGACGAATAATCAATACATCCGTAACAAGAAACCTAAGTTATGCTTTTTACAATACAATGAAAACCAACACACATGAAGATTAGATAAACAGTTCCTCGCCCGATAAATTATCCTCAAAGATGAACATATTCCTTCTTTTCCATAGCGTCGAAGCTATAAAGAACTAGACATGTAAGCCCGCTTCAATGGGCCGGGCTTCGACACTCATTTTTTTTAAAAGTCCGGCCCGAGCCCGAGCCTTCAGAGCCCGAATATTTATGAGCCGGACTTGGTTTTTATATAAATACCCGAGCTCGGGGCGGACGTCCCAACCAGGTTGATGTATCCGCTTGCCTACAAAACACTTATCCCTCTTTTTATTAATAAAAAGAGGTTCTCAAGTATGGAACCGTTGTGTTTGTGTTACATGGAAAGAAGCAAGCACGGATTTGAAAATAAGTCCGAGACCGAAAGACAAACACTACGTTTATGAGATTTAAAAATAAACCAAC
>CATIWQ010174350.1:0-11196 GCA_949673415.1 Euphorbia schlechtendalii | reverse complement strand
TGAGTGTCTAGAACCGAGTATGTTAAATTAATCTAGTGAACGTAATATCTTTGATGACCTTGCATGATTTCTTTGCTATACTTGTTCGTAGGGAATATCTATATACTTTTATCTTTTCTAATCTTTCATGCATTTGTCTATTCATCCATCATTCTAATCCTACACAATTAAATAATCTATTTTATTTTTCTTCTGTTCCGTTCCTCTATTTGATCTTAAGAACTAGTCATTCTCTGTGGGATCGATATCTTTTAAAACTACATCGCAACAGTATACTTGCAGTTAGCATCATTTTTCTATTTGATAAGAGGTACTGACAACACCTATACTTTACGTGAACAAGTTCTTGGCGCCATTGATGTTTAGCCAAATTCTTCGCGTAAAAGTTATTAAACTTATCAGTAGAAAAGTGGCGAACATATTGCTATTGTAAAGATGACTTGAAGAACCTATCACACTATAATCATTCATTGGCAATTTTGCATTATTGCATTTCCATACACATCAAAACTTGGATTTCCAAATGGCTGAGCATTATTCAGTGTTGGAGAGATAAATTCCTGGTTGATAGGATCAGGACTACCGAACATGGAGTTGGACCCATCTGCCGGAGATTGAATATGTTGGACATTTGGATCAAGCATATTATCTGTCATGTCTAATATTTAACTAACGGAATAAGGATCTTCATCCCGATAGGTCGATGGGTCACCATGTTCATTAAAGACATTTTGGTTTGCTCGATGGACCAACATTTTCACGATACTCATGAGAAAAATGTGATTCTGGAATTTGTTGAATTCCTTGAGGAAGTGGAGGGTAAGGAACTCTCTTACGTCTTTGATGTAGAGAGGATTGACGTCGTTGTCTAACAGACTCGAGGCTCATGATGGTTTCATATGAAATTGGTGGAGGAGCACAATGTGTTTCGTATGTCCTAGACATACGATATT
This sequence comes from Euphorbia schlechtendalii, assembly GCA_949673415.1. Taxonomy (NCBI): domain Eukaryota; kingdom Viridiplantae; phylum Streptophyta; class Magnoliopsida; order Malpighiales; family Euphorbiaceae; genus Euphorbia; species Euphorbia schlechtendalii. The sequence continues at coordinate 10,243 of CATIWQ010174350.1, read as the reverse complement.
CTTGATTTAATCCACCAAGCATACTTCCCACAACATTCTCAACATTATTGCGTATAAATTGATCTTCTCCCATGTGATAAATATGTTCAAGACCATCTCCCTACAAAAATCAATTATAAACCAAACAAACTTCATTTAATATACTGCCATATATGTTACGGAATATACTACATTTTAGAAAAAAAACCATACCAATGCATGATTTTCAGCACCATCTTAGAAAATCCAACATCTGGTTATACGTAGGTACCACTTCATATATTCATATTGTGATCCTAAAATTAGACCCTCCATCACTGTCGAAATTGCAATCCTGGTAGCACGTAAATTCCATAATTGTATGTAACCGAAAATTTGAAGGCCCAATCTGTTTCTCCTGACCCACTCAGTGTGATTGTTTGTAGATTTTGCACATCGCAATTTATTGCACTCGGTACAGGCTGATCCATTCCAAATTGACGTAAGCAATGACCAGGATGATGAAATTCAATTATGTGAAATGATATAATTGGTACAATTGCTCTCCAAACATCCATTCCACGTCGACAATACGGAGGCAACTAGTCAATGATGTGTTTATATGGTGTCCATACAAACTACACAAGTGCATTAATTAACTTATGCTCAATTTTCATTGATCCAAGTTTGAGAACCCTCTCAAATCCGCATTCCACTAACTTTGTATTTATCATTGGATCAATATTTTTCAATGTTGACCCCACTGCGCATTTGACTTTTATTTCTTGCAAAGATTGCCAATTTATAATTTTTTAATAATGTTATTAGTTCATATTAGGAAATAACTTAAAATTTATATGAAATTTTACCTCCCCAATTCAGATGTTCTATGATATATGTTTTTCTTGTAAATGTAATACAGATCTGTTCAATGGTCCAGGATTTATAATTTGTCCTGCTCTTCGAATATTTCCCATTTTTCCTTGCACAAGAAAATAAAAATATTTTGTGAAATTTAACTTATCATACTAACTCTTACAAAAAAAGATTGATTTCAAAAATTTTCAAATATAAATAAAGAGGCCTAAAATAAGAAAAATTATTTTCTGAAAATAACTTTTCTAAAATACTTAGAATCTTTACGAAATGCTTTGGTTAGCTAATAAATTTTGTTACAACCGTATATGTACTACATTTTTAAGGAATATTGGCTACATTTAATTTAAATTTAGGTTACATACCTCTTGATGTACTTGAGCCAATTCCTGTAAAAAAAATTATTAAGTAATAGAGTGTTATTTAAATATTATCACCACTTAAAACATTTGAACAATAACACAATTCTATCATAAAAAGAACAAGTGAAACTTAATTTCATTAACTTATGTCAACTTTTTTGCAGGATAAAATATGTTAATTTCAGTAAGTAGTGATATGGAAGTCAGAAAAATTTTTATTAGAGTAATTATCCATTAATTACAAATTAAAAAATTTAATGATCTAAATAAAGAAAACCAAAAAATTTGTACAAAAATATGAAAAATGAATAATTTAAATTTATGTTACACACATCTTGATGTGCTTAGCCAATTCCTGTAGAAATAAAATTATCAAGTAACAAAGTGATATTTAAAATATGGGATTAAATAGATGAATGAAGGTATGTGAATGAATGTAAGTAGAGATTAATTAGGGGGAGTAAAAATTGGATGAACCGGTCATACTCATGGGAATCTTCAAAGCTGCTGGCGCTGCAGCATAATGAATGAAGCTTAAAAAATTTTCTCCTCATTTTCCTCCAAGTTTCCAGCGATTCATGTGAGTTTGAATATTGTTCTGACAATTGAACTCAATTGTTACCAACAATTCTTTAGTTTAGTCTCATCATTAAAATTGAACTTGTGATTTTCGAAAGTTCCAAGTTCAAATCACATCAGTGATAATTTTTTTTTTCAATTTAATGTAATTATATCATTGCAAATAAGCAAACAAACTACAAAACCCAAAAGCAACAAATTAAAATACGCAGAAGAACTGAAGGTATATATTATCGTATTCTGAAGTTGAATAAGTACAAGAATGAAACTAATTATTGGGACCCCAACAACTCAAATACATAACAGTTCTTAGAGATTCTTCTGTTTTTCTAATCTTGTCATCTCTAATCTTGTTAGAAATTGCCGAAGAAGAGAGCTTCTTAGCTTGAGAATAAGATCTGAGATTGGTCTTGGCATGATTATTAATCAATCTCAAAGCATAATTCCATCTGCATAAACCTTGATCTTTCAATGCTTCAACTACTCCAATACTTGCTGCCACTGCCCAGGCTCTGCTTGTTGAACTCATTTGTTGTTTGTTTCTTTCTTTTTTTAGGGTTCGATTTTGATGTCGTGATTCTTGGTATTGAAAATGGTTTGTGATTATCTTGCTTATATAGGATTCGTGGTGATAAAAGATTATTGAAAAAATAGACAAAAGAAGTTGGTGGTTTTTAAACTATAAAACCAGAGCTGGCTAATGGTTTTGTATTAAATTATTTATGGGGTGTTCTTCGGTCACTTGTTTTCCTTCACACTGAATGTATGCAACATTTGAGAGGGCAGAATAGACAAAATAGGTGATGTTATATGCACAAGTGAAGTGATAATATGGGTGAAAATGAAGAGTGGGGAGGAATTGATAGCTACATATATGTTATAAAAGATAGCCACATATATATTAATGTATTCTTCCATATAAAAAAGCCTTTTTTATTCTTAAAAATTGATGATGATGATGATGATGATGATGATGATGATAATAATAATAATAATAATAATAATAATAATAATAAAAATAAAAATAAAGATTCCTTCATTGTAGGCTCAAAATCTTTGGGTCATTAGATTTCTGATGATATTATTTAATGAACCAATTTGCTAAGTTAAAATGGAAAAATATTACTATATAAATAACTGAAATCTAAGATAAAATAAATCGTTGTATAAAGTTTATGAACAACTTTTAAAATGTTAGTCTGAAAACATTTATAGTCATTGGTGACAACAATTAGAAATGTTTAGTACGGTAACTTAAGTTTGTCTAACTAACAACGAATTGTGTAAGCATATCTATCATGAACGTGTTATAGTGTGTAAGATGAAGAGCATGCATTTGTAAATTTTAAATTTATTATATTTCAGTCTATCTTATTCATTCATTATGTTTTAATGGTTGATATTAAATTTCATTGTCGATCCTACAAATAGCTAAAATTCAATCTCAACCATTAAACGGTACATATGGTTGAAATTGACTAAAATTTATAAATGTATCACTCACCAAATTTAGAAAATCCTTCATTGTTGGTGTACATTTGTTCAACTAGCCAATTTGAGAACTTCTTCTTATTTAATTAGAGGACCTTGGTGGGATATCCATTCTTAAGTTCCGTTGTTGTATAACCTCTAAAATAGTGATTTAGAAAACATTAGGCGTTAGCGGGCGGCTGGAATCTTCAGAAATTCAGGCGGGGATTTAATCGGAATTTAGGCGAGACTTAGACGGTAATAAATGAGGTTTAAACACTAAGTTCAGTCAAGCGACAACCTTTAAAATACCACGTGGGTAGAACCTTGACGGACCTGAGATTTTTATAACAGTACTTTAAAGTTATGTTCTGTTACTTCCTTCTATTGTGTTACGACTCTTTATTATCCAACTAATACCTATTCAGGCTATTTCTACTAGTTTTTTTATTATTTTATCCGGTCAATATTATGAGTTGTTGCATATTAAAAGAACGTAAATCGTTCTTATATTATTTTTTTATTAAAATGAACAGTTCAGATTAAATATGGAAATATCTTTAATTTTTTATATGCGTTGCTATCTACAATAGACTACTTAATGTAAGTATTAATTAGACCATCATATAACATATCTCTTTAAATAATTATTCTAAAACTCCAAGAATTAAGGCTTTCCTATCATATTTTTTTCAAGTTTCAACACACATTTTGCTCTAACATCACAATAATGATTACAAAAGGTAAAATTAGATTGTATATTTCCTGCACCTGTGTCGATTTCTAATGCAAGTATCCTTGTATGAAATAACCCAGTTACTTTTTTTAATAATAAATTTATCCATTAAGATAAAATTTACTGATGTTTATTTCCTCCACAAGTAAAAATCCATGCCTTAAGATAAAACTGTATTATGCACTCCACAAGTTAGTGAAGAAACTGAACTACTATAACTGTTATTCTGATCATAAGAAATTAAACAAATTGAAATGAACATATTAAAACCGAAGCTATGGATTATCGTATTCCAAAAAAGAATATTTACAAATTAAAAGAAGTTAAAAGGAAGGATGAAATTAATTAATTAATTAATTATTAGGACCCCAACAGCTCAAGAACATAACAGTTCTCAGTGATTCTTCAGTTGTTCTAATCTTGTCATCTCTGATCTTGTTCGAAATCGCAGAAGAAGAGAACTTCTTAGCATGAGAGTAAGATCTGAGATTGTTCTTGACATGATGATTAATGGATCTCAAAGCATAATTCCATCTGCATAAACCTTGATCTTTCAATGCTTCGACTACTCCTATGCTTGCTGCAGCTGCCCATGCTCTGCTTGTTGAACTCATTTTTGCTCTTTCTTTTAAGGGTTGGATCTGATTTCTTGTTATTGTTGATATGAAGAATGAGTTGTGATAATTTTTCTTATATAGGATTCTTGATCATAAATATATTTAAGAAATTGACAAATAAGCAAGTGGTTTTCAAAATGTAAAACCAGAGATGGGCAAATGGTTTTCATATTTATATGCGTATTTATTAGACACTTGTTGAGACCCAAATAAATGAGTGTTAATATTAATGTGGCAATTTAGAGTTATTTGAGAGGGGTTGAAATACGTCTCTGAAGCAAATTCGCTAATAGAATGACAAATTATTAAAGCTTTGCATCCCCCATTTCGTAAGCTGTTCGTTGTGTTGGACCCATTGTTGTTTAATTGCCTTTTTCTCGCAAGTAATTGAATTCATTCAATTGATAACTAGTCAAATATATGTGTTTTATTTTACCTTCAGCCAGTCATTTTTATGAAAATGGTCATTATATTGTTTCATATGCAGTTTTGTAGAAAACCCCAAAAATGTCAAAATTAGGCGTGTATAGTTTTTGAGTTTTTTAATGTCTCTTTCTTTCTATAGAAAAAAAAAATCAAATTCTTTCTTATAATGAAACGATCTCTCTTTCATAAAAAAAGCATACACGTTACATTAAATTGGTACACGGTAAAATCTTCACTTCACTCGTATGTGAACTCGAACATGTGATCTCTAATCACAAATTTCAATCCGAGCCATTAGAAAGAGACCTTTGCCACTAATTAAGTAAACAAAATGTAATGAAAGTAGTTTGTTTTCTTAAATTGCTTTTCTTTACCAAATGTTAAATTAGCTTGGAACGGGGTTCCACGCGCTAACTTGCTGACTGAAGTTGACTTCAATGCTCCTCTTTGTTGTGGTCTAAAGGTTCCTGCAAAACAACAACCGTTGCTATGGGGGACTAGCCGTGTGACCGGCGTAGCCTCTCCGATGCTTAAGTTAGATCGGATTTAAGAGAGGAGGTAGGGATTTTTTTAGTGTTTTTAGAATACGTACTTCTGCGTGGTGACCCAAAGGGTCTCTTTTATACTCTTTGAACGTCTTCTAGTCTGATCCAATAAAGTGAATCAACTAGAGTTCTAGCTTGAGTGAATCTTTATCTTGTTGATAAGATAAAGTTTATCTGAATTTGGAGTTCCAACTATTGAGGTCTCTTTGTGGAATTGAACTCTTAATTGGAATCTGTGCTCCCGAGGCATCGGGGTCGGTTCAAGCGGACAAGCCGACTCAGCTTAGTGACTGCCTGGACATTTCTCTGAGATTAGGGGAAGACTTGGTTTCTTCTAAATTTGGGGCGGGATATGGCCCTCCTGGATGATCACCGAGGCTTCTCTCGAGGCGGATGAGATCCGCCTGAATTAGCAGGAGCATTCCATACCTTGCTGTAATAACTTTCACTGCTTCAGGCGGATATAAATCCGCAGGGGGGTTTTGCGTGGCATGCACGTGTCTGTCATTATTTGACCCTGTTAACACCTAATATTTAGTTTTCAAGTTTTAAGCTTTAACTGATTAATTTTTTTTTGAAGACATTTCACTCAGCCAAAGCTTGAACATTAACGTGGATTATTTTTTGTCTTTTTAGTTTTTATATTATAATGATTTCATCTTTATAATGTGAACCACTAAAAACGGATCTAGAAAAAAAAGAAAGAGGAGGAAATGGATTATCATATTCATTCTACATTCTGATACAGTAGTTACTACAAATTTTGGTATAGAGAAATTATTAAATTGTTGAGTTTTTCAAAGGAATTATGAGCGGGGGTACCATGTTCGTTAATACTAATGGAAAACGTAAATAAAAAACGAATTCGATACTTATATTTTTCGTATGCCCTGTTAGAAAAGGAAAGAGATCAAAATTAATTTCATCATTTCCCAGTCAAGGCAACTGTGAGCGGACGACACGGAGCGGTGGGCCGAGAGCGTGCAAGATGAGAGGTGCGGTCCATCGGGGTGTTTGAAAAAGAAGAAAGCATCGGGTCGGGGACCTGGGAAAAAGGTTTGAAAGAGAAAAAAGGCGAAAAACGTTTAAGATCGGTTCGAACCCGAATCCGTTGTCTCTTAGTGTGGAGTCGCCACCTGGATTAGTTCTTTCCAGGAATTAGAGTCCTGTGAGGGTTAACGTCTATAGGATGGCCCACCAAGACATAGAGATTCGGGTCCGGGATAAGTTGCTTATTTCTCATTGGATCACATTATATTACATCCACAGAAAACCGTTTTCTTTTAATTGCGCATATTCACACTTAGGTCATTTTTGGAGTTTAGATGCATGGTTCACGTATTGCGAAATAATAAATCATTTACAAAGCGGAAAAATAAACCATCCACAAAATAGTAAGTCAATGCGGAAAGTAAAAGCGAAAAATGGAAATTACAAGGCTTAAAAAATCGAGGGATGCAACCGCCCGCTAACCTATTAATTACATTTCCCAAAAATTGAAATTACGATACCCGAAGGAAAATTAAAGTCCTAAACATACATCTAATCCTAATCTACTTGCATCCACAAAGGTTAGCATAGGGGATAGCACGTATGGTCAATTTTGAATTCAGCAAGGCCCATGTGGCCTTAAAAAAAGATCACGATATTGTGTTTGTTATTTAAATGAAACCATTCATTTTATTAGCACATTGGTTACTCGTTTTAATTAATGAAATTGCTCGCATGGTAAAAAGTGAGGTCTGTTATCCGGGAATATGTTTTATTCCCTTCGTGGGGGTGTTCTAACATACATCTCCTTTTAATAAAGAAAAAGATGAAGAAGAATTACAACAGTAAAAATAAAATAAAAGAAGAGAAAGTCCTAGGTTCACAGAAGAAATTAAACATTGAAAGTACAAGAATTGCAGTTCTAGGAACTCAAAGGCTTACCCTTACTGAACGAATCCACATCGAAGAAATCCGATCGGTCTTTGAGAAATCCTCCTCGTCTTTTTGTTTAGGTAAAAAAAAGTTGTAGTAGAAAGTCTAAAAATTTTTTATTTTATTCTTGGAATTCGGAGTTGTTCTAAAAGTTATATTTTTGTCTGATAATTTCGGGATCCTGTTAATTGAAAAAGACCCGAATATTTATAGGAAAATACCGAAAAACCCAAAAATGGAAAGTTTTTCCGGCGAGGGGTCTCGCCGGAGAAAAGCTCGGCGAGGCCTCGCCGAGCTCTTGGCGAGGCCTCACCAAGAGCGTTGGCGAGGCTGCCTTGCCATCTCTCGACGAGGCCTAGCCACACTCTTGGCGAGGTCCTCGCTAGTGAGGCCAGCCCAGGTTTCCGTTTTCGAACTTTTCTTGTATTTTCGTATTTTTTAATTAATATATTTTTTTATTTTATATTTTTTTGAATTATTTTTTTAATTAAATAATTTTATCTAAAACATCCTTCTGAATTAGAGACGAGGAGGATTCCCATTCGGATGCATCAGGATACTCAAAAATTGTGTGATTCAAGGATAAAATCCCGAAAAAGCAGTCATCATCGAACGCGCGAGCTGGTACAAAATCCCGTGCTCATAGGAGCATAAAATGCAACCACTAAAAAAATGGGAGAGTGGTATGGAGCATAAAATGCAACCACTAAGATGTTTTTAGCATCATAGGTTACCTAAAAAATGCCTTGAGATCAAACTTTCCAAAGTGTGCTCCTTTTTTCCTTTATACTTTATACTTTACTTGAGAGAAGGAAAGATTCGAGTGAGCATATAACACTTATATGAAGACGCAAATTGGTTGACTCTCCATTAAGAGTAAAGGTATGCAATTGAACTATGTAAATTGCACATTACTAATTCGTGGGAAATTTTGAACTTTTACTTGAATTTTATGCAACGTAGGAATGTAGTACTCACTACGATAGTCTTTCGCCAAATGAGGTAAGAACTTGAATTACTAATTTATACACTTCTGTTGTGTTTACCTTGAGGACAAGGCAAAAGTTAAGTGTGGGGGTGTGATAAGTGTATAATTACACTTATTATCATGCCATTTTCAATTATAAAACGATATGGTTTTGTTTCATTTAATATTCCATATAAAAGATTTCACGTGGTGTGTAGTTGTGATAAGTGTATAATTACACTTATTATCATATTAATTTTATTCAGTAAACACTATAGTTTAAATCATTTTTATACTTCATATAAAAGATTTCACATGATATGTAGTTGTTTTTTTATGCAAATGCAGATACTAGGAAAATCTTGGGAGTAAAATGATCTAAAGTGGAATTCTATGTAAAAAGAGTGAAAAGGGTGTAAAAAGATGCATGGAACTTAAAGATTTGGCTTAGGATCGAAGCAGTCAAAGATCGATAAAGTTACAAGGAGAATTCTGAAGAAAAACACATTTCACGATCGTGACAACCACTCACGGTCATGACTTAGTATTCTTTAGAATAGAAAATTGCCAAACAAGTATTCATGGTCATGACATGTATATCGCGGTCGCCACCTGGACGGTTTTTTTTTATCAAATCTTCTTAACTACCAACCTCCAAATAAGAATAATCAACCGCCATCAATCACCATCAACTACCAAACGAAAAGAAACCTTTTAGAAGTCAACCAATCATGAAAAGGTGTCTATCTATTATGGATAAGATTAAAGCTTCTCAACCAATCACAATGAAGTGATGCAATCTTTCGCCAATGAACACAACTCTTCGTATGGATAGTCTCAACCTTTCATACTCTATAAATAGGGATCCAAACTTCACCAATTTTGTGGCATGGATTGTGAGTGACTATGTGTGTGTTATAATGCACGTGTATGCATAGATAGAGAGTAAAAATTATTTAGTTTTCGTTATATTCATAAGTGCTAGCGAGAAAATGTATAAGTGATTCGAATCCTTATTTCAATCACTAGATTTCTCTACATATTCGAGCGTTGTTGATAAGTTTAATTGCAAATCACTTATCAATAAAAGTTTTCGTTCTTCAACATTCGTTTATTCGATATTCACAAAGAATAGCATCCTAGTGGAGGTTCTGTACGAATCGAGACCAAATTCAAAGCAGACGCAAGAATTGCAGGAATTGACGACTCCCATTAAAGAGTGGATATGTTTTGCTCAACTTTAGCTTTCACTTGCATTCCTTACAACTTTTCTTTGCTTTCTACTTATACTTTCTATTTTGAAGTTTATGATATGTCTCTGTGTCATAATGTGTATTTCGTGTTGAGTCTTTTATATTAATCAAGTTATATGCTTTTAATTTAACTTTAAGAGTAGTTTCGGGGTTAACGAGATTGTGCATAATCACTAGATTTGTGATTATAACGCTGTTTAGTGAGCCACCATTTTTGGAATGGTAACTTGCTAAATGTGGCTATGTGAGAGCGACAAATACTAAGCATAGTAATATTGTTATCCAGGTTTATATAATCGTCTTAATTTCATTTGCACTAGATTTAGAAAAGTCATTTCATGTGTTGCTCTATGGTGAATAATTGAATATCTGAGTGTCTAGAACCAATTCTGTTAAATTAATCTAGTGAATGTAATATCTTTGATGACCTTGCATGTTTTCTTTGCTATACTTGTTCATAGGGAAAATCTATATACTTTTATCTTCTCTAATCTTTCATACATTTATCTATTCATCCATCATTCCAATCCT
>CATIWQ010174349.1:0-16059 GCA_949673415.1 Euphorbia schlechtendalii | reverse complement strand
ACCCAAAAATATTAATTCTATTTTTATTTCCTTATTTTTATCTTTCCCTTCCATATCTTTAGACCTGGTTCCTTCCCTGTGGGTTCGATATCTTTTAAAACTACATCGCAACTGTATACTTGCAGTTATCATCATTTTTCTATTTGATAAGAGGTATTGACAACACCTACATTTATTTGTGAACAAGTTTTTGGCGTAGTTAATAGCTAACAGTTCACGAGATTTTAGAACCATTATTGATTACTTATCAGTAGAAAAGTGGCAAACAATCACCCCCGCATTTCTGGCCAAGTTGCTGAATCTAAAGGATCAGGGGTTAGCTCTAAGAAGAGGCTGTGAAGAAACTCTGAGCTACAATAGGAAGGCTTTTATGCCAGAAGGGTGGTTTGGAGAGAAAATCAGTACTCATATGCCTCAGGAACAATGGTATTGGCAGTTCATAATGGCACATCTTCTTCTTCAGAAGATGAACTCCACGAATGCAGTATCAAGCTATAAGCACTGTATTTTGGTGCATCTAGTGAAGAAGAAGAAGATCAACTACCCAGTATTAATTATGCAACATATGCTCCACCACAAGTTCACACTTGGTGGAGTTATTAGCAGAATTGTTTCTGCTTGGGAGATTAACTACTCAGAGGAGGAGGGCTCGATGGGTAGTGAGAATGTGAAGGAAACCTTTGAGAAAAAGGTGGATTATGGGATGAAATGGGATAGGGAAGAGGCCTTGAAGAAAGATCTGATGAAGAAGCGAAGGGAGAAGGAGCTATGGTTAGCCAAGAAAGGAAAGGTTAGGAAAAGGGGTGGAGGAAGTCTCCCCCAAAAGGAAGAGGGAGCCTGTGCTAAAATAGGATGAAGTCCCTTAGGCCAATAGAAGCAGAGTGGCCAGAAGTAAGGCACTTGTTGTTGAGGATCTGGTAATTCCTAAACTATCATTTGAAGTCACTGAAGGAAAAGCTGAAGGAATTACATATTCTATAAACAAATTCCAATATGTGCCAAGGCCTATGGAGTATAATAGCTCAAAAGAAGATGAGGAGGATAGGAGGCAAATTAGTGTTCTGACTAAGAGGAGAAGAGGAAAATTTGATCCAAATATAACCATCCCCAATGAGGAGGAAGAAGAAAAGGTTGAAAAGAAGGAAAAAAGGTGGAGGAAAAAGAGGAGAAAGTGGAAGAAAAGGAAGAGAATGAGGAAAAGGTAGAAGAAAAAGAAGAAAGGAGGAAGAAGAAGCCCAGAACTTATGGCGACACTATGGTCTCAGAAGATGATCTGGAGAAGGATGATATGATCAAGGCCATAAACCAAAGCCTGGTTGAGGTCTTCTCTACATCTGTACCTAAGAAGGGGGTTAAGGGGGACATCAGGATTACTATGGATGAAGCTGAGATGAAGGCTTTATCAGAAGGAAGAAGAGTGCCTGCCCTAGAGGAATTCACTACAAAGATGAAGGAGAAAAGCACCTCTGAGATAAAGGAGGATCATTCAGTAGAGGTAGATGGGAACATCTTGGAAAGAACCTCTGATGACTATGATTTCCCTCTTGGAGCTCTTCCATTGGCACCAAGTCCTGCTCCTCCCAAGGTGGCCGATCTGACCAATTTTCACTTAGAGAAGAAGTCAGAATCAAAGCCTCAATCTTCTTCCCTAGATCAGTAGGTGGTTATCCTCGATCCATCTCATCTCTTCATGGCCCCTCTTGAGACACCAATATATGAGCCAACAACCCCGAAGGGATCTCCATCTCCGAATCCTAAAGACCCTCTCAAGGTTACAGCACCCATAGCTCATGAGGAGGTTTAAGGTCTTGAGGACAAGGTTGAAGAGAAGGAAGAGTCTGATGGGCAATCTCTGTTGAAAGAGAAGCTGCCAGAGGAAGATTCGTTCCTATCAACTCTTTAGAAGGAAGAAATGCAGAGGACTGTGGTGGTTGAATGGGGAGTACAATCATCATAATCAGATCCTGTTGTAGAGTTTGTGACCATGGCTCGATCAGTCTTTGTTGAACATCAGCTGACATTAGAGGATATAAGGAGAAGTGATGAAGAAAAGAATGAGGAAGAGAAGTAGCATGATGTAGTTCTGTTGGAGGATGGAAGTGATGAGGAGGATTATGAAGTTAGGGTTGTGAAGGGAACAGAAGATGTTAGGGCTAAATTCATACCTTCTCCCTACCAGCAGCAACCAACTCTCTACTAGCAGCGGTCTCATACCCCCTATATTCCAAGGAATCTGGTGGATCCCTCATTTGTACTTACTTTAATCCCCAGACCTTCGGAGCAGAGGATTGATGGAGATGAGTCCCTTAGCAGCAGAGGATGGATGATGGGAGACCTTGCTAAGGAGAAACAACTATCTACTGAAGTGCCACTCAACTCTCTCCATCATATGGGAAAGACTCTTAATGATCTCCTCACAATAACCCTTCACCTCAATAACTCTATGGCGATTATCAAATCAGTTCCCTTCAACTGCTAGCTTGCTCAGAGTGTTGCTCTTTTGATAGAACAAGCTCAAATCATCTTAGAGATGGCGTCAAAGATTCCTCTTCCTTGTCAAATCATATCTGAGCTGATTATGCATCGGCAGCCTCTCATGGAGACAAGGCTTGCTAATTATGTTGACTTAAGGAATGAGTTGACTACCCTAAATGAGAAGTTAGAGATAGGTGAAAAGGGTTTTAAAATGATCCATGATGAGGTTAATGGGATGGAGTTATCCTAGAGGCAAATAGCATATGTAATCTCCACTATTAGGACTTCCATTGAAAAGTGCTCCACTGAATACTCCATGGGGATGAAGGAGGAAATTAATGAGCTAAGCAAGCAGAACGTCTTCTGTTTATGGAAGCAAGGAAGGATCCAAAATGGAATTGAAGAGATGATGAAGTTTATGACTAATTTTAAAGTAGAAACTCTCATGGCTATTAAGGACTCCAAAAGGGAGCTAAGGTCTGAGGTCATCAAGGCGATTGACAGCACTACTACTAAAGTGACTGAAATCACCTTCACTCAGAAGAATGAGGCCCTTATTCATATCGAAGACATAATAACCTCTGCCACTGCTGGCCTAACTAAGGTAATTAATGAAGCCAAGGAAACAGTGATTACAAGGTGATATAGCTCATCAGAGGATCTTCAAAAGAGTGTTGATACCTTAGGAGCTCAAATCAGTCTCTCCATTCCTTCTGCTCACATGACAGTGAGGTTGTTCCCTTTCTTCAGCATTTGGCAAATGGGCTTAACACTTATTGGATTTGGAATCAGAAATCCCTACAAGTCATCCTTGAGAGCATTTTTCCTTCTATCCCAAGCAAGGCTGCAAGGCTGATTCAGCAGATTGTCCCTCCTCTTCAAGCTAATGCAAAGGTCATTCAAGAAGTTGTTCAAATGTTTACGCTTGATGAGCAGAAGATAGTCGCTCAGCTTGTTGGCACTGAGTGGAGGGAGAAGGATAAGCACAGCTTCAAGGAAGTCTAGGAAAGGTGGATGGTTTCGGGTTCTACTTCAAGCGCCACGGAGATAGACAATCCTAAGGAGAAGTAAAAAGAATTTTTAGCACTTAAAGAAAAACCTCGATTGTAATGGCATAGCCCATCTTGTAAAAACTTGTATCTCATTTAAATTAATGAAATGTTTTTACTTCTGTTCTGAGTACAACTTTGTGTTGTACTATCTTCTTTTAAATTATCACAAGTAAAAGACAAACTTCAAAAGAAGATATTCATCTCAGAACTTAACCAAAGATTGTTGTTCGCCACTTTTCTACTGATAAGTTTAATAACTTTTAATGCAAAGAGTTTGGCTATATATTAATGATGCCAAAAACTTATTCGTGTAAAGTATAGGTGTTGTCAGTACCTCTTATCAAATAGAAAAATGATGATAACTGCAATTATACAGTTGCGGTGTAGTTTTAAAAGATATCGATCCCACAGGGAAAGACTAGCTCTAAAGATCAAATAGGGAAAAAGGATAAAGAAAATAATATGTATTGATAATTTTGGATAGGAGGGTTAGAATGAAAAATGAGTTAATATAGATATGATAGATTAGAGAATCTAAATATATAGATTTTCCCTACGAAATAAGGATAGTAAAGAAAACATGAAAGTTCAACAAAGATGTTACGATTCACTAAATTAATGTAACAGATTCGGTTCAAAACACTCAAATGTTCAATTATTTGCTGTAGAGAAACACATGAAATGACTTTTCTAAACCTAGAGAAAATGAATTAAGACAATTATATAAACCTGGACAACATCAATACTAGGCTTAGTACGGGTCGCTCTCACATAGCCACATTTAGGAAGTTACCATTCCAAAAATGTTGGCTCACTAAACAGCGTTATATCATAGATCGAATGATTATACACGATATTGTTAACTCCGAAACTACTCTTAAAATTAACTCCAACGCATATAACTTGATTAACATAAAAGACTTAACACGAAATACGCATTATGACACATAGACATATCATAAACTTCTAAATAGAAAGTATAAGTAGAAAGCAAAGCAAAGTTGTAAGATATGCAAGTGAAAGCTAAAGTTGATCATACCGTATCCACTCTTTAATTAGAGTCATCAATTCCCGCAATTCCTACGTCTGCTTTGAATTCAGTCTCTGCCCGTACAGATTCTCCTCTAGGATGCTATTCTTTACGAATATCGAATAAAAGAATATTGAAGAACGAAAACTTTTATTGATAAGTGATTTACAAGTATACTTATACAACAATCACTCGAGAATATAGAGAAATCTAGTGATTGAAACAAGGATTCGAATCACTTAAACATTTTCTCGCTAACACTTATGAACATAGCTAATTCTCTATCTATACACAAACTATATGTAACCCTGGTCTTCTTGCCACAAAATTTGTGAAGTTTGGAAGCCCTGTTTATAGAGTTTGAAGGGTTGCATCTATCCAAACGAAGATTCGCATCCATTAGTGAATGATTGTATCACTTCATTGTGATTGGTTAAGAAGCTTCAATCTAATCCACAATGGATAGGCACCTTTTCATGATTGGTTGACTTCTGATAAGTGTCTATTTGTTGGTAGTTGATGGCGGTTGATCATGCTTATCTGGCGGTAGGTAGTTAAGAAGATAAAACTAGAAAACCGTCCAAGTCATGACCACGATATACAAGTCATGACACTGAATCTTTGATTGGTAAACTTCTGTTTTGAAGAAGAACAAGTCATGACCGCGAATGGTTATCGCGACCGTGAATTGCATTTTTCTTCAGAATTCTCCTTGTAACTTCACCGATCTTTGACAGCTTCGATCCTAAGCCAAATCTTTAAGTTCCACGCATCTTTTTGCACCTTTTTCTCTCTTTTTTCATAGAATTCCACTTTAGATCATTTTACTCCTAAGATTTACCTAGTATCTGCATTTGCATTAAAAACAACTACATAACACATGAAATCTTTTATATGAAGTATAAAAATGACTTAAATTATAGTGTTTAATGTGTAAAATTAATATGATAATAAGTGTAATTATACACTTATCAATTCTGAGGGAGAAAATTCATCATGTGCTTAAGTTCACTCATAACCAACAAAATGAGGGAAATTGTTAGATTCTAAGTAGTGAATTTAAAGTTTTGAAGGTTCTGAGTTCAAAAGCACATGATAACTCAAAAGATCCTATGTACTCTAGAGGATTAAAGACCCAAAGAACCTCAGAAGCTTGCAACCTCTGAAGACAATCAAAGACACTGAGTTGTGAGGAAGCCCCTCTGAATACCAGTAAAGGGCGTCTTAATCTTTTGGCGCTAGAAGTCAAGAAAGCTTATCTCGCATTAATTACCGCCATGCGCTTTTATACTTCAGTCTGAATAAGAACAAAAGCTGTTATAAAATCAAGAACAAAAAACACTCCGCTCATCTAAAACTCTGTCAATCGTACAAGAAGTGGGTCCCATTTGGTTCTTGGTAGGTGTTGCGCAGATCAAACTTGGACGAGGCTCTCAAACAGATTCTTAACAGAAACAAGGATGTGAGACAATGGGAAGTATATATACATAGGTCCAAGACCAACAGAAACATTCTCTCCCTCTATAAAAGGATGATTTCCGCCATTGAAGAAGGTTGCCAAAACAGCTGAAAGCTTAAGAGTGGAATCAATTCTCAAATTCTCACTGCAATCCTCTTAGCAATCACAAATTACAAACACTTCATTCTTACTTGTTTGTAATCGAGCTGACTGAAACAAAGTTCAAAAGCTCATCATTTTTCTCTCTAAAATAGTTGTGTAATACACTAGTTGAGGGTAAGTTAGTGTGAGGGAGCTTAGAAATCTTGGGAGGAAGGTACTCAAGAAGATAAGAATCTGACCCTCAAATATAGTTAGACTGAACTTCTGTATTGGTATAGCTCACTTAGCAAAGGCTATTGGAGGGTACTTCAGCCGAGGCATTGTAAAAGGCTTACTCTTCACCAGAAGAAGAGTTCTTAGTGGATTAAATCTTAGACTGGAGTTTCCAAGGACTGGATTAAGCAGAGGCTGAACCGGGATAAAATCAATGTTTGCAATTTCCTTACAAAAGTTATCTTAGAAGCTACATGCAGCTATCTTCTTAAACTAAATTCAATTTCCTTACAAAAGTTATCTCAGAAGCTACATGCAGCTATCTTCTTAAACCAAATTCGAACTCGAAAAAGAGTCATTCACCCCCCCTCTAACCTATTTTACACCCTACTAGGTCCAACAGTAACCAATACAATACACTTCTTCCATCAAGTTAAGTACCATCCAGTTTATTGAGCTCGGATTAAGTGTCAACTCATGTAGTAGTCGTAGATATCCTAGAATTAGACTTGTTTACAAAGAACACCACTCAGCCATTATGTATCAAGATTGACTAGAAACCTGTTCTATCAATCTTATATTTGATCAGAGGTTTATGAGTGTGTCACTTCAACAAGGGGACCTAAGGTACATCTCCCACTATATCACTATATCAGGAGCGATGGATCCCATCTTGACTACTCGGCTTACCAACATGTGATCATTACTATACCCGTAATCACCCATGTCATCCTAATCGCCAGGGTATGAATAAGTATGACCCAAAGTATAGCAACTCCTACCAAGGTAACTAGTATCTCGGGTCTGAGGATACTTGTACTGCTACTACAATAAGACATGACACCAACACATGGATATAGTTATTTCTGAGTGTCCGTCTTATAAAGGTCTCCAATGTATTACCCGAATACATTCATGTGTTAACTCAAGGTTATCACCTTCGGCTCTTGAGATCGGCGGCTTGGATCTAATCCAAGGAGTAACCCTACACATGCTAGTATGTCCATTCCATTGATATCTAGTCTCAATGAAACTATGACTAGGGATATTTAGACTATTCATAGTAACATGTACGTGCATTTCTCACACCACATAGCTCCCACTATGTCCTTGCACTTTTACGCTATGAAGTAGTCACGGACTTTGTCTTATTAATGCGCCTATGCATATTTAATACTATACATATATGATACCAGCAAGATACATAAATAAATTAAAAGCACTGGTAAGCAACAAAGATGTCTTAATTATTAGTAATAATAATTTGAAAATGTTTGTACATTATAGCTAATAAAGATATATCGCTCTATTTGCCTCTAGGGCATACATCATGTCTAACACTTCCTCCCTCAACCACACTTTATAAAATCGAAATGGCTTTCTAAACCCACTCTCAACGTGGCTTCTACCCAAGGAAATCAATAAAGGACAATAATCCGACCCTGCTCTAGCCAAATGAGACATCTCCGTATCTTCGAAACTACGCATCCACTCATCATTCCCAATCACACGATCCAATCTATCTAACAAGAGACCTCTTCGCCAAGTAAAATTAGGTACCGAGAAGCCAAAATCTATAAGAGCATACTTGTTCATGCAATCATGAAAATAACTACATGCTTTCGATCTTCTACTCATACTCCCTTTACACTCATCATTAGAAAGTGAAGCATTAAAATCCCCCGCCACAATCCAACCCCGATCCATGGACTGTGCAATTCGATCCAAACCTTCCCATAGCCATCTTCTAGCCATTCTTTGGGGACTACCATAAACTACCGTAAAAAAGCCAATCGGTTTCCTATCTTTCTCAAGGAACACATGAATATATTGGCGACGATGCTCGATGATACGCACATTTAACCCATCTTTCCATAACACCCAAATGCCACCCGAGAACCCTACCGCGTCAACTTTATGGGACAAATCAAACTTCATTCTACTAATAGACTGATTAGCAATATTACCACTAACTCGAGGCTCTATCAACACCACCATCAACGGTTTATAACTGTCAACCAATTCATTCAAAATTCGCAGCAAATCTTCGCTTCCTATCCCTTGAATATTCCAAACGATAACTTTTAAGTCCACATTCATCATTAAAAATATCCAGATAAAGAAAGTAACCATCATACCATACACTCTAATCCACATTAATATGCACGGCCCCATCCTCCAACGTCACTCTATTGACATCAAAATCAATATTCTCCTTCTCTAATAGGAGAGCTTTCAAATCCTTCTTTTTGAATTTCTTTGCCACAAGAACCCTGGGAGTATCCTTCCTTTTCTTATCGGGATCAGTCCTTTCTTTAAATACAATATCCTTGGGGAGGCTTGGAATAGGTTTCTATAATATAATAATTTAGTCTTTATTACAAATGATATCTATAATCATAAAAATTATTATTATTATTTTGTAAGAAATTTAACTAATTATCTGGAATAAAGTATAAGTGTAATAAAAAGTAAATGAAAAATAAGACATTAATTAGATTAGTATGATGAATATTTTTCAATCATGTTAATTTTATATGATATATTTGTTAGTAAAATTTTTTTTCATGGTCGAAAATTCCTGACACCATCACTATATATATACCAATTTTTTCATTTTAATTAAATTGTAATTTAGTTATTCCGAAATCAAGTTTTTAAATTTTACATCTTTCATGACTAAAATTGGGTGACTTTTCTTTCATATGAAGGATATTAAAAGAATGTATTTTATTTTACCAAAAAAAAAAAAATCAACTCCAAGTTCCTATAAAGTACAAGTTTGAGTACTAGTTAATTTTTTTTTTTTAATAAACCGACTACGCTTCTTCAATTTGTATAATATTCTAATTCTATATTGTCTCTTAAGAAAATAAGAACCCTTTCACTTACTAATTTTTCTAAATTTTAAACACCTTTTCCAATTGTAATCAATTACTTCCTAATGAAAAAGAAGAAGAAAAATATAATATAAAATTTGAAGAAATGTTGAGATGTAAAGTGCATTCAATCACTAACATAATCAAGTCAAAGTCCACTATCTTCACCCATTTGAAATTATCAATTGATGTTTATTTCGATTAAAAAATTAAAAATACAAAAAAGGAAATTTATTTTTAAGAAACGTCAAACATTCTTGAATATTGAAGTCTCATTTTCTTTATTAATTCGTCCAAATCTATCCGAATATTCTACGAGTCAAATTGGTGTTCCAAAAAAATATTCAATAATATCGTAAAATAGTGGCAAAATTGCATCCATGTAAAACGATATAATCTATTAAACCTTTTCAGATTTTTGGGGAAAATTTTAAAATTTTCAACAACTTTAGATTTGTATAATCTATTAAAAGATTTTTGGAAAATATTTTTTTCCAATTTAATTATTATTGAACAAACTAATTTTTTAATAATAATTTGTGAATCAATAAAATTTTTTATTTGAATTAATAATTATGTTTAACTTCTGCAATATTTTGAAATTGTTATAACTATACTATACACATCCCCAATTTATAATAGGATCATTAGAAAAATCAAATTTAAAAATAATTCGTACAATAATAAATAATATGGAAATAAATAGTAATTAATTTGAAAAAAAATGAGGTGAACTTGATTTTTTTACCAACCGTTTTTATTATAATTATAAATTGAGGAGTTCTAACAATTTTATCGCAGAAGTTAAAAGTTATAATAATTAATTGAAATAAAAATTAAATTGATTTATATAGTATTATTAAAAAAATTTGAACAATAATAATTAATTTGAAAATTATTGAGGTAAATTCGGATTTTTTTTATCAATGATCCTTATTATAAAATGTGGAATTCTAACAGCTCATTTTATTACAAAAGTTAAACATAATAATTAAAATAAAATTACATTGATTTATATAATATTTATTTAAAAACAATTTGCACAATAATAATTAAATCAAATTTTATTTTACGAAGAACATACTTATTGATTATTTAAAGTAAGAATTAAATCGGAAAAAGTAAAAATAATAGAAGATAATACAATTTAGGTAAGAAATTATTATTGAAATAAGGAGGATAAGAAGAATTTATTTCCTTTATGTAACAGTTATAAATTTATATTATTAATAAGTTAGCTTATACAATAATAATTTCTTGCCTAAATTGCTCTACTTTAACTAATCAATAAGCATGTTCTTGGTAAAATAAATTTTGATTTAATTATTATTGTGAAAACTGTTTTTAAATAATATTATATAAATCAATGTAATTTTTATTTGAATTAATTATTATGTTAAACTTTGCAATAAAATGAGTCGTTAGAATTCTTCAATTTATAATAAGGATTGTTGATAAAATAAACCAAATTTATCTCATTATTTTCGAATTAATTATTATTTAATTTTCAAATTAAAATTTTTTTTAATAATGCCATATAACTCAATTAAATTTTATTTCGATTATTAGTTTTAACTTCTGCGATAAATAAAATTGTTAGAACTACTCAAATTATAATTCTAATAAGGATGGTTGATAAAAAAACGAGTTCACCTCATTATTTTTGAAATTAATTACTATTTATTTTCATATTATTTATTATTGTGCAAGTTGTTTTTAAATTCAATTTTTTCAATGATCTTTATTATAAATTGGGGATGAATATAGTATACCTGTAATAATTTCAAATTATTGCAGAAGTCAAACATAATAATTAATTCAATAAAAAATTTTATTGATTCATATAACATTGTTAAAAAAATTAGTTTGTTCAATAATAATCAAATTGGAACAAAATATTTAATAGAAATATACTAATTTATTAATTAAAGTAAGAATTAATTTAAAAATTGAAAATATTAAAAATAATGTAATTTTAGTAAGAAAACATTATTAATTCAGTTAGGATGATTAAGAGAATTTTTTTCCTTCACTTTTAACAATTATAACGTTAATAACTTGACTTCTTAAATGCACTTTAGATAAGATTACATTACATAGTAATACATGTCATGTACCGTAGACTCATCCGTCATTATTTCTTAAGTTCGTATTCTTAAGATGTAGATATTGACTTGATGACCTGGAAAGAGGGTTCAAATCATATTGAAATGATGAATTAATAAGATTGATTAATGGTTACACATTACAAGTCAAGATTTCTTGAAGATGTAGCTGAATGATTAAAGGTTTTTGAAATTAATTAACCGAAACAATATAATAAAAGAACTTAGTTATGTTATAGTTTACTTAAAATATTCATTATAGTGGTTATTTTAAAAGCAAAAAAGGAAGATTGTACTCAACTTTATACTCCATTTTGACTTGTAATCTTGGATCTCCATTTTTAAATATAGATATATTTTTAAAAAAAAAAGTTGGTTTAAAGAGTTGGAACCCTCGCAATTTTCAGGATTCCAATGTGCAATTCGCCAGAAGTTTACTTTCTAGGTAGATTATATGTAAATTCCACTGTTAACTCTCAACAAATTTTAGCTATTACAGACTAGAAATCGAATTGAAGAAAAACCAAAATAAAGTCTTTCTATTCCCTCAACCAAACTTAAACGCACAACCTTGGAGCGAATTCCTAGTAATAGTCTTTTTGACATCTCCCAAATATTCTTCCAATGATCATTAAGTCAAGCGCATCTCTTTAAGTAAACTCCAGTGTAAACAACTTATTGCCAAATTTATCGTGTTCTTTAACTCAAACCGAAATCACGGTTTCAAATTATTCCCAATTGTAAAGCAAATTCCTTATAATGGAACATAAATATGTTTCATACATGTATACTTAATTCAACAACTCCATAACAATGGACGCTAAAAGAGAACAAAAAAAAAATATAATTGTCCTATCCTATGCTTGTGATCTCTTCAATAATCCTTTGTCAAACTTTATTATGTACACTGGTTTCGCTTATCCCGTGCCAGCATAGTTACTCTATCAATGAGACGTTTAATCCTGTGAGCTCCTGGGCCAGGTTTGATGTTATTGGGGTTTCCAAGCATAGAGCAGGTATTGGGATCAGCGCACCACCCGCCAGGCGTATACCCATCTTTACCCCTGCCTAGTAAATCCTTGTCGATCCTGTCCAAGGCGGGGTCGTTGTGCCGGAATTTCCTGGCGAATGGGGCCCCGCTGTCGATCATTTTCTGGGTGTCGTTAATGGAGAGGGTGAGCGGATGCTGCTTCGGAGGATTGTCCCACGCGATGTAGTGCAAATCGTGGTTTATGGCCGTCTGAGAATATTCCGGGACGTTGCATATTACAGTGTGAAAATAGCCTTCTGGAGAGGACACAAAGTTCGTGTAGTACATTAGTAGGACCCTCGGGAGATTGTCCCATCCCCATATTAAGTACTCCACAAAGGGACGCGATAGAACCATCCATGCCGAACCTGCGAAAAATACGAGCAATGCTAATCTCACTGTTAATTCTTTCGGCAACCCGGATGAAAGGCATTTAATATGGTTGGTACCGGTGAACAATTTGAATGAAGTTGGCAATCCTCTGCGAGGCGAGGCTGGAAAGATATCTGCTTTCTGAGTCGAATAAAGGCCAGGGTCCACAATCAAAGGCATTGCCCGCTTTTCCCTATAGAAGAACACAATCAAGAAAGATGCAATCTTTCGAAAACAGATAGTATACAAAGAAATAGAACCCAAAACTTACTCTTTCCAACCCAACTGACTTGAATGCTCAATAAAGTTCAGATTCCGGTCGAGGGTCGAAAATGTATATATGATATCTGCAAATCACAAACCAAATTAATCTCCAATCGACTAAATAAAGTAATAGAATCGAAATAGACTAACCGTCTTGAGTGACAAGCGGATAATCCGAAGCACTGAGATTAATAAACCAATCCCAATCTTTACTATTCTTAAGAAGAATGGCGCAAGCATGAAGCGTATTAGCGACCATAGTTGGGCCTCTGTAGGTTACCATATTAGCTTTAACGATCATGTAAACATTCCCGATGGACGAGAAAAGAGGATGCTTTTCGAGTCGAGAAGAAAGCTCCATTCGTTCCTCGGCAGGAGACTCGAGGTCTAGATGAACAATATAGTGATTGGATGGATGGTAAAGAGCATGAAGAGTTCTCCAAAGCTTGTCCAAATCGCCTTTAGAACCCGAAATCAAGTATGCAAACCGGGGAATCGCGGGATTTTGGGGATTCGTTGATTGCGACACCTTCATTTCAGCGTAACCTTGCATTGACTGGTTTCGAGAGGGGAAAATGTTGAAGATTTGATTGATTGTGTGCATTGAGGAAATGAGGCCCATGTTGAATGAAGTTGCTAAAAGGAAGAGGCATATTAGAGAGCTTATAACTAAAGGGAAAACCCATCTTTTCTCCATGTTTAAGGATCCCATTGCTATTGCAACACCTTTTCATGGGTTTCAATTCAGAATCTCAATTCATCGTCGAATCATCCGGATATCAAGCGATATTCAACTTCAGCAATCAAGTTCCAGAATTTCAATTGAAACTAGAGCTGTGGAATCAACGACAAACAGGGAGAAAACAACAGTAGTTAATAACAATGGGAATGCAGAGAAAGAAAAAGATTTAAGCTATTGTCATAAACAACATAGAAAATAATGTTTCTATTTTATATTCTTTTAAAAAAAATATTAGCATTAGAAACAGATGCATCAAGAAAATCGACGGGTACCAATAAATTAATGAAACAAAATCAATTAGTTTATCTCCATTATGAAAAGAGCTAAAATGGCAGAAACCAATTGAAAAAGGACCAAACTTTACCCCTCTCTCTATAATGGCAGATATCAGTTATTCCTCATTAAAGATCCCGAAATGCAAACAAAAACCAAAATCAAACACAAACCATCAAACCGAGATCACAAAATTGAAGATTTCACCCATGTAACCAAACAAAATCCAATCTTGATAAAACCCCAAAAACAGAAAGTTCAGTAAAGAAAGAAAACAAGAAAGAAGGGTACCTGGAAATAAGTAGAAAATAGGAGCAGCTGAAACTTATATATACATATGTAGGAAAGAGACGTTGTTGTGGGAGCTAAAGAAACAAGAACACGAGGAGAGGGAGAGGCTTTGGAATCGTAAGTTATTGTATTATTAATTGGGAAAAAAATGAAGCTATGAGAGAGAAATGCAAAAAGAATGTGCACTGTGTAATGGCCTAATGGGACGTGTATGGAAGGAAGTGGTTCGGTTTATTAAGAAAAGACTTAAAGAATCTCCCTCTCTCTCCCCCTCTCTCTTCTCTCTGTTCTCACTAAAAATGTAGAATTTTGGTTATATTACAAAAGCCTTTGGAGTTTCTGTTACTTATATAGGCTTTGAGATTCATTGATTCAATGTGTTTATGTATTTTCTTTATTTAACTATTGTTTATGTTCCTTCAATTTCTTGTTTTGCTTTATCTTTTTTCTGAATGCTTAAAATTGAAGATATGTGACATTTTTGAATTTGTATTTGTTAACTTCTTAAATCTTGTGATATAAATAGTAAATTTAAAGGATTATGATATGATAAACAAAGCTATTGTATGTATTTGTGTATTTTTAGAAGTTTACCAGTTTGTTGATCCAGATGATTAGGGAAATTAGTTTTTATGATGTTAATACAATGGATTGTATTTCAATTAAGAAGTTAGGATTCTTGTTATATTAATTTCATTTTGGGAAAAAAGACAATCATGTCGTTAATTTTATACTGTTATTGTCTACAATTAACAAAGGTTAGGTTTTAGTTTTGATTGTCTATGTAGCTTTCGTTTCATATATATATATATATATATATATATATATATATATATATATATATATATATATATATATATATATATATATATATATATAGAAATGGTTTTATTGAGATTTATTGTGTTGTGTACATTGTTTTTAAAAGCGATAGTCGGGCGGTAAGAATCTCCGAGAATCTAGGTTAGGAATGGACGAATTAGTTTTAACATTTATTAATGAATTGTAATAAAAAATTAACTAACACATAAATTTTATATAATAAAATTAAAAAATTCATATAACAATATTTTTTTAAGTTTTGGTTAACAGTTTTTAGATTTTGACATCACTTTTCTGATCTTTAACAACATTTTTCTGGTTTTTAATATCACCTTTTACCTAGACCATCAAATTATAAAATCATGATAATGTTCTAATAAATCCAGCATAGGCGGCCGCCTATTAAAACAGAGGTATATATAAAATCTTATATTGCAAGAAAAATAAGTTGAAATGTGGGATGGAATTAAAACTGTGTAATTAATTTTTAGGGTGCCTGACAACGTTGATGATGCTATATTATCAAGGGAGCAGCAACATGGACTACCCGTATATGTGCATTTATAAGAAAATACAATATGTTGATTTTATATGTACACGATGTAATAAATAGATCAAAACACTAGCATAGCAAGAAAGGCATCGAACGCGACAATGACACCATAACCGCGGCATAACAATGGTTCTAAATAATATTCCTTTCATTCCAATATTTGATGTGTTAGTAATAAATTTCTTTTCATTTTAAAAGTTGTTTGCTATTTAATTAAGAGATTTCTTCCATACATCTTTCGTTTCTATCTGTATTTATAACAACCATTATTCAAACATGTAAATTGTTCTACCTCTTTCACATAGATTGGCATAGTTGCGAGGAAAAAAGTATCACCTTTGCCCTTCTTTTTCAAGCAATATTTAAATTTCTTTCTCTTCAACTTTATTCATATATA
>CATIWQ010174327.1:0-13151 GCA_949673415.1 Euphorbia schlechtendalii | reverse complement strand
TGTAATTTTATTTTTCGCATTTACTTTCCGCATTTACTTACGGTTTTGTTGATGGTTTATTTTTCTGCTTTATGAATGATTTATTACTTCGCAATATGTGAATCATGCATTTAACTCCAAAAATGAACTAAGTGCGAATATGCATAATTAAAAGAAAACGGTTTTTTGTAGATGTAATTTAATGTGATCCAATAAGAAATAAGCAACTTATCCCGGACCCGAATCTCTGTGTCTTGGTGGGCCGTCCCCTAGACGTTAAGCCAGGCAGGACTCTAATTCCTGGAAAGAGCTAATCCAGGTGGTGACTCCACACTAAGAGACGGCGGATTCGGGTTCGAACCGATCTAAAACATTTTTCGCCTTTTTCTCTTTTAATCTTTTTTTTTCCCGTATCCTAGACCCAGTGCTTTTTCTTCTTCTTTTTCAAAACACCCCGATGGACCGCGCCTATGAATTCATGTGCTCTCGGCCCACCGCTCCATGTTGCCCGCTCACACCAGTGCTGCTAAAGCCTACACCGAAACCACTGTTAGCTCTCGAACCCCTAACACGAGCAAGGGGGCACTCCGCCTTGGCCTGGGTCGGCGGGTGAAGCGGGAGTAGTCTCCCCCTAATGAAGGCCTCGTAATCACCACACAGCCCATAGAGCCTCACGCCATGATCCTAAAAGAGCACCTCCCATTTATTGAGATCAGTGACCACCAAGTGCACCAAAAATAGTCCGGTGGGAGGCGGAGGTAGAATGCACCTCTCGGATACTAGCTTAGTCTGCCAGAACTGAATACGTTCTCCCAAGTACCACTCACGGGTCCTGGGCCCCTCAAGGATGAAGCGGTTGTGGTCCACGTCTCACTGGATCTCCTTTGCCATGTGATAGCTTGGGAGACCCCTCCATGGGTTGTGCTCCACCTGAAAAGAAATAACAACAAAGTCAGACTAAGTTTAAAAATAGGAATATGATCACATCCATCAAGATAAGATCCATTACCTGCTCAAGGGTCAACGTACAAAGATGCTGGTAGTAACTGGTAGAATCCAAAAAATCTCCCATGAAATATGAGCAAATCCGCGCCATACACGGGGTTCCCTCTAAGGCATCAGCAAACTGTGGGGCGAGGAGGAACTGATGATGGAAATCCCATGCCTACAAAATAAAAGGGATCAGTTAAGGTTAATCAATCAATAACCGATGTACACAAATCACAAAGTAAGCGAACAATACCTGAAGAACCATGGGGCAGCAACGTAGAGCATGCAAACGACCCGAACAACTAAGTCAAGGGTAAAATAAGTCTGCATAAATATTGCCCATGGCCAATTAAGGCCACTAACCCTATCCAAATCTGCTAACGGCTCACTCAGCCCATAGTTGATCTCGCTGTTCGGGACCGGGAAAAATGTGACACTCAACAGGGTGGCAAAAAATGACTTGACGTATAGAGGAACCTCAACCCCGGAAACAGATTGTCGACCCATCCAATAGTCAAACAACATGCCATAACTCAACACCCGGCCTCTAGGGTCAACACCAAGTAGGTCTCTGATGCGATTACAAGTAGTGGGAGCCTTGAAGAACCGCTTTAAGAAGGTGTCAAACTGGATCACAGTACAAGCCCATGGTATACCAGTGATTGCCACAATATCAGAGGGAGTAATGGTAACCTCCCCAATCGGAAAGTTGAACGTATGTGAAATGTCGCACCACCTCTGAGCAAGCGCGATCGATGTAGCATACAGTAATAAGGTAGGCCGTAAGGATCGGGCTAAGGGACCGAAGCCGGTGGCCTCGATAGCCTGAACAATCTCAGGATGAGAAGAAGCATGACGATACCATGATTGGATTGTAGAATACCCACAAGTAGGACGTAGCGTGGGGGACTGCAAAACAAATTAAAATAATACGCATTTTGTAATTAAACGCAAAAACGATTAGAAAAACACCACAATAATTTTGGTCCAAAACACATTTGGATCCCCAACTTCTTTATTTTCAAATCGTTCTTTTTCTTACATTTCAAAAAAAAGCCCGTTGTGCCGCACTAGGTATCTCTGGCGAGGGACCCTCGCCAAAGAGTCTGGTGAGGGTCCCTTAGGGACCCTCGCCAGAAGACCGGGAGAGGGTCCCTTAAGGACCCTCGGTAAGCAATTTGGCGAGGGTCCTAAAACCCTTGCCAGAATATTTAGTGAGGATCAGACCCTCGCTGAATATCCTTGTTTCTGCCAAAAAAATTTCCGGCGAACCTGATTTGCCATTTTTGTTTTCTTTTTTAATTTTTCTAGGATAAAATTCCGGGACATGATTTAAGGATTGGTTCAAATCTAGTTCCTAAACAGGGTAAATTGCACTAAAAATGATAAATAAGAATGTTATTAACAAATACCTCGATCCGGGAAAGATGAGGTTGGGCTGGAAAATCAGGATCCAACGTCTCTATAGGGGAAGTAATGGTAAACCCCAGCATGGTGTCGTTCACGGCCAAACCATATGTAGCGTCAATATCAATGAAAAATACACCGGGATCATCTTTAGGCTGAGGAACGAGGTGAGAAGTAAGACGGAGTACCCTACCAGCAACCTTCGACAGCATGATTTCTAGAGAGAAGGGAGAGCGAGAGTGTTTTAGAGAGATGAAGAATATGAAAAGTGAAAAAAATAAAGGAAGGGGAGCCCTATTTATAAAGAAAATAAATGGGCCCCGCCTATTTATTTATTATTTTCCAATGGCAGCCTCCTAACAGTACGGAACGATGAACGGGACATCCCCAATATTCCTCAAACTCATTTAATTCATTTATTCCTTGATGTTTTAATTTTTGATTGAAGGGGAAAAATTTTTGCTCCGCATAAACTCGATCAAATAATTAAAACATTCATCATGAAATATTGATCAATATTATCTTCTTGATTTGACACAAAAAATAAGCCGAAATCCTACTAAGGAAATTCAAGATCGCATTTAGGCATCAATCTCCAATTATTCCAAGGGGTACACAATGACCTCAACCGAAGAATGAAACGGTTACCACTGATGGGACGCCGTAGAAAGAAACGATCGACTCGCACAAAGGGGCATCAAGCACCAAAGGGATTTCGAAGAAAGAAATGGACAACCTGATGAAGACACAGCGCCAGAAAGGAAGGCCTATTTTATCATTTGAGAACAGGAAATCACCAACCACATTGGTCAGGTATTCTCTCTATCCCTCCGCTCTTTCCATGTGATAACACTTGTTAGAGAACCAACAATTATCACATGAGGGGTTACTATGAGCACGGGATTTTGTACCAGCTCACGCATTCGATGATGATGGCTTTTTTGGGATTTTATCCTTGAATCACACAATTTTCAAGTAATCTAACGTATCCAAATGGGAATCTTCCTCTTCTCTAATTCAGAAGGACGTTTTAGAAATTAATTAACTAAATTAAAAATGTAAAAAAATAAAGAATAAAAAAATAAAAAATAAATTCCTTTCTGGAAATAAAATAAATTCCCGAATAATAGCCCTCACTGATTTACCATGTGAGTAATTTCATTAATTAAAATGAGCAACCAACGTGCTAATAAAATGAACTATTTTATTTAAATAACAAACACAATATCATGATTGATTTTTGTTTAGGACACACGGGCCTCGCTAAATTCAAAATCGAACATGTGTGTTATCCCTTGTGCTAACCTTTGTGGATGCAGGTAGATTAGGATTAGATGTATGTTTAGGATTTTAATTTTCCTTCGGGTATCGCAATTTCAATTCTTTTTTGGGAAATGTATTTAACAGGTTAGCGGGCGGTTGCATCCCCTGATTTTTGAAAGCCTTGTAATTTTATTTTTCGCATTTACTTTCCAATTTACTTAGTGCTTTGTGGATGGTTTATTTTTCCGCTTTATGGATGGTTTAGTTTACAAAATGTGAATCATGCATTAAAAATAAAAATTGACCTAAGTGCGAATATGCACGATTAAAATAACACGATTTTCTGTAGATGTAATTTAATGTGATCCAATGAGAAATAAGCAACTTATCCCGAACTCGAATCTCTGTGTCTTAGTGGGCCGTCCCCCAGACGTTAAGCCTCACAAGATTCTAATTCCTGGAAAGAGCTAATCCAGGTGGCGTGTCCACACTAAGAGATGGTGGATTCGAGTTTGAACTGATCTAAAAAGTTTTCGCTTTTCTCTTTTCAACCTTTTTTACCGGGTCCCCGACCTAGTCCTTTCTTTTCCAAACACCCCGATGGACCGAGCCTATGATACCGCGAGGTCTCGGCCCACCGCTTCGTGTCATCCTCTCATAGTAACATTATGTTGCTTAGAGATATGTTTAAAATTAAAATTGGATCATGTCACGGAACTTTAGTCTAGAAAAGTGTAGGAAAATAGGAAAAAACAACTTAGGGTTCGCCGGAAAAAATTCCGGTTGACAAAATCTGGCGAGGGTCCCTTAGGGACCTCACTAGATTTTCTTGTGAGGGCCTTAGAGATTCTGGAAAGGGTCCTTTGGGACTCACGATAGATTTTCTAGCAAGGGTCCTTTAGGACCCTTGCCAAAATCTCTAGCGAGGCCCCGAGGGCTTGTCAGATTTTTCCACGACGCCCCTCGGGGTCTCCGCTGCCCATTTGTATATATATATTTTTTATTTTATTTTTATTATTATATATATTTTTTATTTTAAATGCATGCAAAATATCTATCATTATTTGCAGTCCCTTTCTCTTCGTCACACGGGCTGGTATTCTATCGTCTAAACTTGGTGGCGATATACTTCTTCCCGCCTGGAGCTTATCAAGGCTATCGATACCACATTGTTTGGTAATCTGGCCCAATCTTTGCAGCCTACATTACTACCATATGCGACCTCCATTACACTGGAGCAAAGGTGGAGTGACGTCTCACATACTTTTCATCTTTCGATTGGGGAGGCTACTATTACCCCGTCTGACGTGGTGGTGATCACCAGCTTACCCTAGACTAGCACTATGATCCATTTTGATGCTTTCTTGGAGCAGTTCTTCAAGGCTCCCACCACTTGTCATCGCATTAGAGACTTGCTTAGTGCTGACCCAAGGGGCCAAACGTCGTGTTACATTGTGCTTGAAGAGTATTGGATTTATCGACGGTCTATTTTAGTGGCCGAGGTTCCGCTACACGTTCACTTATTTCTGATCACTTTACTAAGCATGACTTTCTTCTCGGTTTCGAATAGAGAGATCAACTATGGATTGATCAAGCCTTTAGCGAACCTGGACAGCGTTAGTGTCCTTAATTGGCCCCGGGTGATCTTAGCCCATATATATTTTGCCCTTGATTTGGTGACGTGGGCTCACTTGCATTCGTTGAGATGTTGTCCCATGATTCTTCAGGTACAGTTTGTTTATTTCGTGATTCATGAATGTTGGTTATTTTTTTCACTATCTTTACTTGACTTTTTGGTTTCACAGGTGTGGGCCTTCTTTTACGATTTCATCTCCACCCCATGGTTTGCTGATGCTCAGGATGACAGTTCCTATATGTTTGGATTTACTCATGTTTCGAGGGGGAAATACTAGACTCCACTAGTTACTACCAGCATCTCTGTAAGCTAACACTCAAGCAGGTGAGGATCTCATTTTGATAGATATGATTACATTTATCTTTCACCTTATTCTAACTTTGCTATTCTTTCTTCTTAGGTGGATCGCAACCCTTGGAGAGGTCTCCCTAGCTATACATGGAGATGGAGATCAGGAGGGATGTGGATCTTCATTGCTTCATCTTGGAGGGACCCAGGACCTATGAGTGGTACTTGGGTGACCGTATCTAGTATTGGCGGACTAAGCTAGTATCTGACAGACGCATCCCTCCTACACCAGTATCTGACAGATGCATCCCTCCTCCAGTATCTAGTGGTTGAAAGAAGAGAAGAGTTTACCAAAAAACTGTCAAGGTCATGATCGCGAATGATTATCGCGATCGTGAATACTTGGTTGGCAACTTTGTGTTGTGAAAGTTAACAAGTCACGACCGTGATATGTGTGTCACGATCGTGACATGCCTTTTTCACATGATCCCTCTTTGCGATTTCTACCGATCTTTGATATCTTCGATCCTTTGCTAAATCCTTAAGTTCCACGCATCTTTTTGCACCTTTTCACTCTTTTTTCATAGATATCCACTTTTAATCATTTTACTCCCGAGATTTACCTCGTACATGCATTTACATAAAAAATAACTACATACCACGTGAAATCTTTTATATGAAGTATAAAAATGACTTAAACTATAGTGTTTAATGTGTAAAATTATCATGATAATAAGTGTAATTATACACTTATCACTTTCATTCATGCTACTCTAATGTTTTGGGACCCTACCTCTCATGTCTTTCGTTTTGCCAATTTCGAGCTTTTCCCCCTGGTTGATGAGTATCATTCTATCCTGGGGCTTTCCTTTCTGAAAGACCCTACTCTAGTGTTCCTCATAAGGCTTTTCATTGAATTTCCCTCTTTTCAGTTTTGGGGTGAGGATAAGTTGAAAGGCTTGTGGAACTTAGAGTCTAGCGAGTGTTTTTTATCAGCTCCCTCTAAAGTTAGCGATTTCTAGGTTGATGCCATCCTTAGCTAGTGTGAGACTACACTCAGTACTCATCTCACATGACCCTGGAATGGTGGTTCTACTCCTTTTAGCAGAGTTTGTTGTGGAGTTGGAGTACTTACCCCTTACCGTTTACTATCGGTCATTAACCCACTCTTCACCAGCCTTTCTCTGGTGGCTTTGGCTCTAGCTGAGAGCTTGGTTCAGTGAACCACGACTTAGTGAGAGATCACTTTGCCTTACTTGAGGTAATTTTTCCTTTTTACCTCTTTAGCTTTGTGATCTTCGCTATTTATTTAAACGAGATTCATGTAGGTTTGGTTGTTGAAGAAGCTTCGCTTGAGCGTCAACCCTCTCTTGGGAAAGGCTCGGTACCTTCCTTCGCATTATGGTTCTAGAGGTTTCATTAGGAAGGACCATCGCTCCCTGAGAGAAGAAGCTTGGTTTGAGATTCTAGGATCCTATCGAGCTTCTAAGGTCCTCTAGCTCAACCCTTGGTTAGAGATTCCATTCATTGCTATAAACGTTTATAACTCTGGCATATTACTGATGGGTTTATTCGCCGTTACTTCTTATTCTCCTTTCGCCTGTGCAGGCAGTACGGACGTTAGCAATGGGTTTCCAGGTTCCTATGCTTGACTCATTTTCATAACTTTGGTCTTGACACACTTGATGCTATACGAAGGCTTTGGGAGCGTGCTAAAGTTGTTTCATGGGATTACATTACCCCGGAGACCACTAAGATCAACAAGTACTATCATGGGTGGCTTGGCCAGATCAAGAGTCTCTCAAATTTTTATCAGCATCTCAGGGTATCCCCGTGAGTGGGAGAGGGATGAGGACGGTTTCGACCCCCTTCCTCACACTTCCAGGTTAATTGCTCAGTGGAGTGACTTGCATCCTTAGCTCCTTATTTCCTTACCCTTAGACTTTGACATTTATTTTCTAAGTCTTGTGTTTGGTTTTTTTTTGAATTGATTTTGACATTATGAAATTTTATCGAAAGTTATCTTATCTACTCGTGATATTCTGTATACCAATATTCATATAAACATAAACATAAATCCTTGCAAACATAACACATTTCATTGAATAACTTTAAAAAGGGTATAAGTTTTCCAATGATTCGAATCTTGCCACCAGTTAGCCTATAACAAGTTTTCTAACTCGTGGTCCCTCTATTCCTCATAGTGCCTTAATTTTTGCCTGAGCCGCTCATCATGGGTTTTCAGCTCAGTGGACATTTCTGACTTTTACAAAAGAATGGTCCTAATTGTTGCCCAAGTAGCCAAGTGCCACCTGGCAGACTGATTTTTCTCTCTTTTTGGGGTACCGCTATTGTAAGTTTACATCTTTTATTTTTACATGTGGTAGCGCTTGAGCTTATCTTGATTGATCTCGTTTCCATCCATGTCCATGATCTTGGTGGCTCCTTTGCTCAAGATTTTCTTTATGACATAAGGAACTTCCAAGTTTAGGCGAAACTTTCCCCACACATCCACATTTGAGGGTCTCATTTGTTTCAGATTCAAGTCTCCAACTTTTAAAGATTGGCTTCTGAATTTAACTCAATTATTGTTTGCCCTAGCCATGTGTTGTTGGTACATCTACAAATTATCCAATGCCTTTGGACGTTGTTCATCTATCATGTTTAACTATTCAAATCTAGCCTTTACCCAATCTGACTCTTCTGGTCTCACCTCTAAGGCCACTCGAAGTGATTTTACTTCCATTTCAACCGTAAAACTACTTCATCGTTGGGATTTTGACACTTTTTATGTATCCCCATACTACGAATGGCAACTTGTCAACCCAATCCCTATAGGTAACAATCATTTTGCTCAAAATTTTCTTGATCAATTTGTTAGCCACCTCCACTGCCTCATTGGCTTATGGCCTGTAGGTGATGATTGATGGTGTTCGATCCCATATTTCTTCATTAGGTCTGATATAGCTCCTTGGAATTGTACCCCATTATCTGATATAATGTGATGTGGGATACCATATCAGGCTAAGATATGCTTTTCTACAAATTTGGCCATCTTCTTAGCGATGATATTGGTGTAGGATTTGGCCTCTACCCATTTTGAAAATTAGTCGACTACTACTATGATGAAGCAATGTTCATTGGTCAAGCTCGGCCAAATTTCAATGATGATGTCGATGCCCCACGCTGAAAATGGTCATGGAGTGGATAAGCTATGGACCTCGGATGGGGGTAGATGACTGATATAACCGTAAATCTAGCATTCATGGAATTTTCACACTTCAGTTATGCAATAAGATACCATTGTTGTCCAGTAATACCCTTAGCGCTGTATTTTCTTTGCAAGTGCCATTCCGTACATGTGTGGGCCATAGTATCTTGCATGCATTCTGTTTATAATCAACAGTGCTTCTTGTTCCCTCAGAAATCTTAATAACAGCCCTTCTGGAGTTCATTTGAATAGGTCCCCATCTACTAATCAAAATTGCACCTCATCTTTGTAATGAAGTTTTCTCCGAGTCAGTTGTGCTTTCTGGGTATTCCCTGGTTTGCAAAAATTTGACGATGTTGAAGAACCAACTTCCAACGACTTGCTCTTCCTTTGACTCCACTAAATGATAGTAGAAGGGTTTTTCAGATGTTTGTAATATAACTAGCTTAATTGATTGAGTTTGAGGTCCTTCCCACATTGATGCTAGTGTAGCAAGTGCATCTCCATTTGGTTTTTATCCCTTGGTTCATGTGTAAAAATGCATTTGGAAAATTTTTGTGAGGCCTTCCATACTGCTTCTACATAAGGGCGAAGTGATTCTTCTCTTATCTCCCAATCACCAATAACTTGTTTTATAACTAGAGCTGAGTCTCTAACTACTAACACTTCTGTTGCTCGCGCCTTCCGGAGTGCTTCCAAACCAAAACGACAAGCCTTGTACTCAGCACCATTATTTATTACAGGGAACTCTAATCATTTGGAAAGAGGTATGATTTCATTTTTCTAGTTTATCAAGACAACACCTAGACCAGCTCCATTTCTATTTATTGCACCATAGAAGAACATTTTCCACTATGTATGGGTGTCTTTTACCAATGCTAGCTGTTAATATGGGAATTCTAGATTTTTAACGTAATCATAGTCAAAGGTTTGACTGGCCAAAAATTCAGCGATTGCTGATCTCTTTATGACTTTTTTGGTTACATATTCAATGTTGAATTTAGATAATAGCAATAACAATCTTGAAAGTTTGCCATCGAGCATTGGTGATTGGCACAAGTACTTCATCGGATCTATCTTCGCGATAGCTTTTATTTGATAAGATTGGAAGTAGTGGCACAGCTTCTTTGTTAACCAAACCATCATCGTGCAGATTTTCTCCACTAGGGTGTAGCGTGACTCATATAAAAGTAATTTTTTGCTCAAGTAGTAGAATGCATACTCACTCCTATCTTTGTGTTCTTGCACAATTATAGCTTCAATTGATGATTCCTCAATTGCTAGGTATAGGATTAGGGGCTTTCCAAGTTCTAGGGGGCGGAGGACGGGTGGGTTTAACAAGTATTGTTTGATTTTTTCAAACGCTACTTGACATTAGTCATTCCAAACCACTAGTTGGTCTTTTCGTAAGAGTTTTAAAAGCGGTTCACAGATGGTGGTGAGCCTGCGATGAATCTACTTATGTACTATAGAGATCCTAAGAAAGATCAGACCACTTTCTTTGTTTTTAGTGCGGTTATATCCCTAATGGCCTTGCTTTTATCAGGGTCCATTTCAATTCCTTTTTGACTGACTATGTACCCTAGAAGTTTAACAGAAGTGACCCCAAAGATGCACTTTTTCGGGTTCAAGTGTAGATTGTATTTCTTGATTCTGGTGAGAAATTTGTCTAAGACAGTTGGATGTTCCTCTCAGGTGTTGGATTTAACAAGCATGTCATTCACATAAACTTCCACTTCCTTATGGATCATATCATGAAGAAGGGTTGTGACGGCCCACTGATATGTTGCGCCAACATTTTTCAAACTAAATGGCATTACCTTATAACAATACTCACCCCATTCATTGATGAATTCTATCATGATTTTGTTCATTATAGCCATCAGTATCTGATTATACCCTGAAAAACAATCCATGAAGGAGTACATAGCTACCCTTTCTACACTGTCGACCAGGACATCTATGTGGGGTAGAGGGAAATCATCCTTTGGGGAGGCTTTTATTCAGATCCCTAAAATCCACACAAACTCTGACCTTGCCATCCTTCTTCGCTACTAGGATAATGTTGGCTAACCCCATCAGGGATTCAACCACTCCCAAGAACTTAGCTTCAATTTTTTTTACCAGTTCAGCCTTGACCTTTTATACCCATTCGGGCCTTAAGTGATGCAATTTCTATTTTACCAGTTTAAGCCAAGGGTTAGTTGGGATCTTTCTACTGTAGGAATGTCCTCATATGACCAAGCAAACACTACTATGTGACGTTTAAGTACATTTGTGATCTCTCTTTTGTCTTCAGGATTCAAATCATTTGAAATTGTCACCATTTTTGGTGACTCGTTTGTACCTAAGTTAATTTCATTTAATGATATGTCATGAATGTTAAAGATATTATGCGTATGATCATATAAATGCATAGTGTCATCAAGCAAAACATCAAACAAGTAAGCAAAATTATCGTATTTCATTGAACTAGCCTCGTAGGAAAAATAGTCAAAAACATATGAAGTATTCATTAGTACATCATCTGCTTCATCCTCCACATGTGGAGGGCCTTCATTTGTTGCAATAGGTGTGTCAGGGATTGGTTCAGCTTCAAGGGAGGCCTATGGCAACTTTACTGTAAGGAGTCTAACAGTGCCTGATATGTCTTGATCTTGTGCGTTGCCCTTCTTCATCAGTTCATTGATAGCCTTTATGAACGCTACCACCGCCGCCTCTAATGCTCCACCTTTCTTAGGTTCAGTTGGTTCATTCTTAGTTGGGGTCATTTCCATGGCCAATATTGGTTCTTCATCCAGTACATGTTCAACAAGGTGCTCAATCAATTTTCCAACTGCGAAGTTAAAAACATTATTAAATATCTCGAGCCCTTTGACTTCCTCCCTGTTTAGGATTGATGATTCCAGCTCTCCTAGATATGCCCTACTACCTTCAACCTCGCAAATGCTAACCATGTTACAGAACAAGGGTCACTTGTTTTTGTACATTTTCATGTTTAGGTTGAATACCAAACCTAACATAGACGTGACTAGAACGGGGTCAAAGGCTCTGAAGATCCCTCAATGATGCTTTCCCAGGCCTTTTCCAAGGATGAAACCCTATTTGTTCATCTAAGTTTTCAAACTTCCTAGGATAAACCGATGCCCCTTGGGAGTTCCAGGGATGGCTCCTTCTTTTTTCCTTCAGTGGCTATCGCCACTCTTAGCCCTTGCATCGTTCTCTACTTAAACTCGACTGCCACCATTACTGATTCTTCATCTACTTCTATTGTTATTAGCCTCCCATTATGGATAAGCTTTATCTTCTGGTGCAGAGTGGAAGGGACCGCTCCTATCGCATGGATCCATGGTCTACCTAGAAGTAGTGAGTAAGTTACTAGGATATCTAGTACAATGAACTCCACATTGGATGTCACTCCCCCTGTAGTGACCTCTACTTCGAAACTACCTATTACTCCTTTCTTTAAATCATCGTAGGCTCAAATCACCGTGTCTTACTTAGCCAACATATCCTCCCTTAGCCCTAAATGAGGCAGGACCTTGAGCGGACAAAGATTAAGGATCAACGCGTCATCGACCATCACACATGGTATTGCTCGTTCAAAAATTCGAACTTTGATAAACAGAGCCCTGTTGTGCAACCCTAGCTCTTGCGATAGCTTAGATTGATCAAAAGTTATTGATGGCATTTAATGGGAATAATTCCTTTCCCAATGACAGTACACATCTTAATTACAGAGGTTGTAGGTGTAGCGGGCATCTCTATCAGTTTTTTGACTAGACCCATCTTGTATTTTTGGGATGTCTCAAGCAGCCTCCATATGCTATACTTCACCTGAGTCCCCTTCAATTGGTTCACCAAAGGGTCTATATCTAGTATGTCCTCATCTACCTTCGGGGGTAGAGGTGGCTCAGGTTGTTCCCTTGTGATTTCCTCGATCCTGGAGTCATTAAGCTATACCGCATCTTCCCTTTGGAAAACTTGACCATTGCGGGTAACCCTCAGCACTCCATCCTCTATCACCCTTGTTTCTGTAGATTTTGTCAAGGCTACTAATTATATCCACCATTGGGTTGTGATAAGTGTATAATTAAAATTATTATCATTATAATTTTACACACTAAACACTATATATTAAGTCATTTTTATACTTCATATAAAAGATTTCATGTGGTATGTAGTTGTTTTTGATGCAAATGCATATACTAGGTAAATCTTGGGAGAAAAATGATCTAAAGTGGAATTCTATGAAAAAAGAGTGAAAAAGGAGAAAAAAGGTGCATGGAACTCAAAGATTTAGCTTAGGATCAAAGCTATCAAAGATCGGTGAAATTGCAAGGAGAATTCTAAAGAAAATGCATTTCACGGTCACGA
>CATIWQ010174321.1:0-34167 GCA_949673415.1 Euphorbia schlechtendalii | reverse complement strand
ACTACCACTTCCTCAGTTTGGGTACCCTTCCCAAACTGACACTTGGACAGAAACAATTACAGAAAGTCCCTCCTTTCAAACTACCACTTCCTTAGTATGGGTAACCTTCCCAAACTGACACTCAAATCTCAAAAGAGAATTGAGAACTGAATTCAACTAATAAAATGTTGAATCTCAAAAGGATTCAACATTTTATAAGTTGAATTCAGTTCTCAATTCTCTCTATTACAAACAGATATAGAAATGATTGTTTGTAGATTTCTTGGTTTTGAATTTCTGTGAAGCTATAATGTTTTGCAGTGACTTTATCTCTTATGAAATTCAAGGTGATTTGCTTATCCTTTTTCAACATTTGCTTCAATTTTCTATTTATACTTAGAGGATCTACGAAGTAGCCATTTTAGACATCTCATCTCTATAGTTCTTTAATATTTCTTCTCTTCACGTCTTTCAAATCTTCCCGTTGGAGATAGCTTCTGGGATATTTAGAGACAGAAAAATGAATGTTGAGGCAAGATAAGCTTCCATGGATGAAAGCTATTTTGTCTTCAAGTAATCCAGATTCAGAGAGAGATGCGTGCAGAGCAACGTGTTATTTGATTGGTTGAATGTTGCTAACATTAACTGACACACGCAGAGACACTAAGGAATGGGGTTGACAGAGGTGCACTCATCTTGGACTTTTGTGGAAAGATTCTGACAAGTCTTTATGGAGTGTAACTACTTTTGTCTTGTGTAAGCCACTATGAATATTCTATTGTTTGCTGCATAATTTGACCTTAAAAGCAACAAAAGTATATTTTGTTTCTTAACAGAAACCGTTAGTAGTACAACTATCAAATAATTCTCAAAGTGTTATAATATAGTAATGCTTTTAATTAATAAAAGTAGCACTCAGTTCGTGCTGAGTGACTATTGCCTACACTGTATAGTACTCAGCATGGATTCTACTTAGTAAAGCAGAACTCAGCTTTTCTTATCTAAGTCGTAACTTAATTAATTACTTACAGTAAACTGAGTTGATTTTTCCACAATACTCAAGTCTACTTCATTAATTAAGAGTATACTTAGTACTTAATTAAATTTGCTTACCTATTCGGTTTGCTATTTCCAAGACTTCGTAAGTACTGTTAAGTACTGTTTAACTTGGGTTCTACAATCTCCCCCATTTTGGATAGATAGCAAACTAGGTAGACGAAGAATGTAATTAATTTAGACAGTTTAAGAATAGTAGAAAATACCTGGAAGGTGATGTAAGATTCCCTTTGCTGAGTGACTTTCTTTAGTCAGCTTAAACTCCCCCATACTGAGTGAGTCTTCCTTAAGCAGCTCAACTCCCCCATACTTAGAGGATTTT
Source organism: Euphorbia schlechtendalii (assembly GCA_949673415.1). Taxonomy (NCBI): domain Eukaryota; kingdom Viridiplantae; phylum Streptophyta; class Magnoliopsida; order Malpighiales; family Euphorbiaceae; genus Euphorbia; species Euphorbia schlechtendalii. Next base: position 32,810 of record CATIWQ010174321.1, on the reverse strand, counting down.
CCTTTTGGGACTTTAATCTTATTTTAGCTTTTCTTCAAGGTTTATTCTTTTGTATGAATTCCTGCATCACATATATCATTACAGCAGAGGCATTCATACAAAAAATTATAATTTAAGAAGAACTTAACTTTGAGTTGAAAAACTTGTATTTTATTAATAAGAAACTTAGTCAGTACATAACATATGTTCTGAGCTAAGATTACATTAAATCCTATTACAAGTTTTTATTCAACTACTTGGAACTAGCCTAAAGCCTATGGGCTGAGGAAGAGGATCCATGCTATTTTTGCTTGTCCTTGTCTTGAGCTCTTAACCTTTGCTGTGGATCCCTATGCCTAGGAAGAGATCCCTTGAGTAGACTTGCCGTTCGAGCAGCATCTTCAGCTACTTTCTCCCCCATTACTATCTGGCCTTGAACAATTTAATCCAGGCACAGATTGAAGGAGTCGAGAGAAGCTTGGAAGCTTTCCTACTAGCCAATGATTGTAGGGGAAATCTCTTGCTCCAGTTGCTCCTTGCCCTCAGTTGAGAGGAAGTCTTGTTCATTCAGTTCACTCAGTAGTAGATGATGGCACCTTGAGAGATGAGCGATCTAATCAAAACCTTGGCTCGCGAACTGTTGGAAACACTGGAGTAAGCCGCAGAAGTCCATTACTATTAGTGCAATCTTCATCCATGAGTCAATGTCGCAAATCTGAGGGCAGATGATAGCTACATTTTTGGAAGTGAACTCAATATCGTTGCTATCCATCTCTTCCCGTTTCGTCAGGGCATCGATCATTTGAGCTATGGCATAGATGTTGGAATTTAACTCATCAAGCTTGGCATGAATTGACAATCCAGTCTTTGGGCATAGAGACTTGCTTGAAGGCATACTGGGCGTTGGCATGGCAGGGAACAGTTATCCCATGGCGGACACAAGGAACTTCTGTGAAGAAGCAACCTTGTCCATGATGTGTTTTGTAATCTCTCTTTGAACTGACTCCATTTTAGTGCTGAGAGAATCCAAATTGCAGCCAAGTGCCTTATCCAGCTTTGTAGAGATAATCTCCAACAACTTCAAGACTTGGTTTTGTTTCTGGTCATGAAGGAGCATAAACTTAGCCTCTTGCTCCACAACCCTAGCTATTTTGTAACCGATGTCCTTTGTAGTTATCACCTCTGTGTTCAGCTCGGCAATCTTGCGGTCAGTGAGCCTCTTTATTTTGGCTTACTCCTTACTGAATTCATGAATCTGTGTCATTTGAGTAGTAGCCATGTTGGCACTCAGTAGACTCAGCTGCTCAATGGCAGCATCTACACTACCCTTTATCTTTCCTACGACAGCATTTGCCAACACAGTAGACGTGGGGATAGATGTAGTAGCCACTCCAAGCTGGGCTCCAGACTCAGTTAATCCGTTCAGGATCAACGCCATCTTATCAACCAAACTCTTGGCACTCTCTTTTACCAAGTGATTTTGAATAGCCAACAAGCTAGCTTAGATTCTCTCAAACTCCTCAAAGTAGAGAGATTCACTGGGCACACTTGCGTGCTGTTCGAACTCAGGCAATTTTACCTTGGGTCTGGTGGATAAGTCCGTCAATTCTTGAGTCAGTAGCGCTTGGCTTACTACTCCATCTAACTCAGCATCAGTCCTGAGCATTGGAAATTACTTTCTATCTAATTCATGGATCTGTGCGAGGAAGGATGTATCAGCCATTTCTGGCTATCTACTAGATTTAGATGCTTCATTAGCTATAAATTTTACCTCAGCAAACTGATCACTTGCTTTTCCCTGCTGAGCAGAGTTCTCAACATTGGGAACTTCCTTAACCTGATGGGTTAAGGGGGGTAGAAGATAGGTTTGAAGAAGAAGGTGGTGTTTGTTCAAAAGAAGGAGTTGACTGTGGAGGAATAGAAGGAACGATGGTTTGAGTTTGATGTTGTGCTAGTGAAGGGTTAGGTACTGGTGAAGGAGGTGGAGAGGAATGGTCTTGGATGGTGGTTGGTGAAGAAATGTTAATAGGAGAGGATTGGTTATGGTCAGGAGAAGAAGGAACTTTAATTGGAGAATTTACAGTATTAGTAGGAGGAGATGAGTCTACAGTTGGTAATTCAGTATCTACAAGAGTAGAAACTGAGGGGTTTGAAGAATGTACAGGAATAGAAGAAGGGGTAGGGATTTCATTTACCTCTGGGTTAGCTGTTTGACCCAAGGATGGGTCAGCTTGAGGTTGCTCATGCTGAGTAGAAGGTATCTTAGCTTGAGAGTCAGAGGGTAAGGAGATGTTAGGATCTTGAGGATCAGACTCCTCAAGAATATCAGATTGGGTTACTCCGACATCTTCCTCTCTGCTCACTACCTGAACATTACGCTTCAGAGGTCCGTGGGTGGCAGAGCGCTTGCGCTGAGTGCCTTTAGCTTTGGCAATTACCTTATCAAGCTCAGTAGTAGCTTCTTCCTTAGTCTTCTTAGCCTTACCCTGCTCCTCAGTTTCTTTTTGAGGTATCCAATGTGCGCTTTCTTTAGCACAGGGTCTCCTTAGCCTTAGTCTCTTCTTCTTTGTCCTCTTCTTGCTCAGCTAGAAACTTAGCCTCAACTTCTCTTTGGGTGCGGGTTTTGGCAACCATTCTCCTTCACTAGTGCTGAGCAGGAGCTTCACTGGACTTTGCAAGACTCTTCCCCTTGGCCTTGGAGGAAGCAGCCTGCTATGCTGAGGAGGAGGTGGCTGCAATCTTCTCAAAGATACTTGAAATAAGGGCGTTGTTAGAGCTTGAATCATCCCCAAAATCAGCTACAAAGGGGTCTTCCTCCTCCTTGCTGATATCTACAGGTACTGCTATTGGTACTGACTTCAGCTTGAGTTGCCATTTGGCTTCGTTGTACCTAGCATGCACCTTTTGGTGGGTCAGCTTGCTGAAGTGAGATATCTCCAGCGTCTTCTTTACTAGTAGAATTGATCTACCAGACTCCCCCAAAAACTCACCCAAATCGACTTTCACTACCCTCATTATCTCAGATATGAGGTAGCCATAGTGATAGACGGTAGTCACTTTGGTCAGGTGATGGAGTATCAACACTAGCCAGTTAAGTTTCTTACCCTCTACCATGTGGTAGACCACACACCTTTCAAAATATGTGCAGCTAGTCAATGAGCCAGTCTTTGGCAGCAACAGCTTCACAACCAGCTCATGACACATCCTAGCTTCCCAAGACATTCCGCTGGCTGCAATTTCCCAGATACATAGTTAGCGGGGAGTTCCCAATCTTCAGGCATAACCACTGTATCTTCATCTCCAGACTTTCTGAGCTGAGTGCCTGAATTAGGCATGTTGAGAATGCTCGAAATGAGCCTGTTACAGATCAATGTGGTCTTGCCTGCACACTCCATCATCAAGACATCATTAAGGCCCTCAATAGTGTATAAATGAGTGTAGAAGGCTCTCATGAGTCTTGTTACTGCTGGACCCTCCATCTTTAAAAATGCACTGAGTCGTTGTTGTTTGATAACTCTGTGCATCATCTTGTTTAGTAGAAGTCCTTCATAATCAATCGTATAGACTGGGCCAAAGTCTTGGTCATCTTCCCAGGTGATTTTGGTGATTTTAATTCCTTCCTTCAAAGTAATCTTCTCCGTTTTTCCTTTATTATCCACCACAATCTTCAGCTCATTGTCTTCTTTGAGTATTTAGGTGCTTTCAATTTTCACCATTTGAGGAATTTTGGGAAGGTTTTGAAAAAGAAGAGGAATTTCTAGGGTTCGAATGCTTTAGGTTTCAGATTTAGAAAGCAAGTAAACCTTCTCTCTTCATCAGTTCAACTTTTATAAACAGAGACCCATTTCAGAGGGTAGTTGTCATAATCTCACCTTAAGATGAATAATTAACGCTGAGATTAACAAATAATGAACCGCCTCAATAAAATGGTGAGTTTAGTAAATGACGGTTCCAGTTTAAAAGCACGTCATTTTGAAACGTGGAGATTGAAATAAAACAGCGAAACTAAATCTCACGCTGTTACTTTAGGAAAATTGACGGCGTTTATCCACGTGTCTTCTTAGAGTTTGGTCTTCAACACTTAGCCAAAATTTTGAGAATTTCATTTACTTCCTGATTCTTCTTCAAAGTGGATTTACCATACCAATTAACTGCCTTAGTACGATGAATTGCTCCTTTGGTAATCGCTTGGTGAAAATGTCAGCAAGCTATTCTTCAAAAGGAACATACTCCAGATTGACATCTCCTTTCAGTACGTGATCTCTAAAGAAGTGATGTCTAATATTGACATGCTTCATTCTTCCATGTTGGACTGGATTCTTAGATAAATCGATTGCGCTCTTATTATCGCACATGACTTTCAGACAATTACACTTGATTCCATAGTCTTCCAATTACTACTTTATCCAAAGAAGTTGGGCTACGCAACTTCCTACTGCCATATACTTCGCTTCAGCTATACTCAGCGCAATTGAGGGTTGCTTCTTACTGTACCAAGAAACAAGGCATTCTCCAAGGAAGTGGCATCCTCCTGTTGTGCTTTTTCTATCCAGCTTATCCCTTCCATAGTCTGCATCTGTGAATCCCTTAGGAGTGAAATCTGAACTATTGGGATACCATAGACCTGCTTCAGTTGACTCTTGCAAGTATTTGAGAATTCTCTTCACAGCTGCTAGATGCGATTCTCTAGAATCAGCTTGGTAGCGAGCACAGTAGCACACAACATATTAAATGTCTGGCTTGCTGCTAGTGAGATAGAGAAGAGAGCTAATGATTTCTCTGTAAAACTTGCTGTCTACAGGTTTTCCTACTTCATCTTTACTCAGTATAGTATCAGTGGCCATGGGAGTTGACATTGGTTTTGAATGGACCATATCAAATTTCTTCAAGACTTCTCTTGCATACTTAGCCTGACTAATGAAAATTCCATCTTCAGTCTGCTTGATTTGAAGATGAAGAAAGAAATTGAGCTCTCCCATCATAGACATTTCAAACTCGCTCTTCATTTGATTGTTGAATTCCTTGCACAGTTTTTCATCAGTTGCTCTAAATATGATATCATCAACATATATTTAGACTAGCAACACATCTTCTTTTCTTTTCTTGATAAACAGAGTCATATCTACTTTTCCTCTTTGATAGCCTTTCCTGTTTAAGAAATTAGTCAGCCTCTCATACCATGCTCTTGGCACCTACTTCAATCCAAAAAGAGCTTTCTTCAGTTTGAAGACATACTCAGGATTTTTGGCATCTTCAAATCCTAGAGGTTAGCGAACATATATTTCTTCTTGGAGGAATCAATTTAAAAAGGTGCTTTTGACATCCATTTGAAACATTTTGAAGTTTATATGGGATGCAAAAGCATAGAGGATTCGAATGGCTTTAAGTCTAGCGACTGGGGCATACGTTTCATCAAAATCAATGCCTTCTTGCTGATTATAGCCTTAAGCGACAAGCCTAGCTTTGTTTCTGACAACATTGCCATCTTTATCAAGCTTGTTCTTGAAGACCCATTTGGTGCTAATTATTAATCTTCCTTTAGGCTTAGGAACTAGATCCCAAACATCATTATGTTTGAACTGATCTAGCTCTTCTTGCATTGCGATCATCCAGTAGTCATCTCCTTCTGCATCTTCAAACTTCTTGGGTTCGATCAATGATATGAAGGCTGGATGACCCATCATCCTGCTGAGCGATCCTCTTGTCATTACTAGATTGTGAACATCATCGACTATGCTATTAAGTGAATGGTTGCGATGAGCTCTAATTTCTCTAGGTAGACTTGGATCAACTACTGGAGGACTGATAATTGGATGCTGAGGAGGTGATTGATCTTCTCCATCGTTGAAGTTGATTGAGAGATCTTCATTGTCATCTTTGATTTCCTCAGCATGGAGATCCTGTGCTGAGTTGGGTAACTCAGCATGCTATGTACTGTGCGAATTTGAAAACTGAGTGGCTCCTTCATCTTCTTCATTTGGACATCTTTTTACAATGCTAGTTTCATCGAAATCTACATGCATAGACTCCTCTGAGAGATTGGTTCGCTTGACATATATTCTATAATCCCTACTGTTAGTTGAGTATCCTAGAAATATACCTTCATCAGACTTAGGATCAAACTTTCCTAATTACTCTTTGGTGTTAAGAATAAAACATCTACAGCCAAAGGATCTGAGGTAACCAATCTTAGGCTTGCGCCCTTGCCAAAGCTCATAGGGAGTTTTTTCAATAGTTGGGTGAATTAAAACCCGATTCAAGATATAACATGCTGTGTTAATAGCTTCTCCCCAAAAGTATTTTGATAGATTGTTATCACTCAGCATGGTTCGAGCCATTTCAACCATAGTCCTATTCTTCCTTTCTACAACCCCATTTTGTTGATGAGTATAGGGAGAAGAGAAGTTGTGCTCAATACCATGCGCCAAACTAAATTCTTAGAAATGGAAATTCTGGAATTCACGTCCATGATCACTTCAGATTCTACAGATTTTAGTTCCTAGTTTATTCATTATCCGATTACTGAGCTTGACAAAAGATTCATAAGTCTCATCTTTGCTACTCAGCAAGACTACCCATGTGAATCTCATGAAGTCATCTATAAAAACTAGAGTGAATCTCTTACCACCCAAACTCATAGGTTAAATTGGGCTGAAAAGGTCTAGGTGTAGCAATTCTAACGGTTGCTTAGTTACTACGTGATTAATAGATCTAAATGATTTCTTAGCTTGCTTACCAAGCTGAGCAGAGTTTATCCTTTTCAAAGCTAATGCTGGGTATCCCCACAACTAATTACTTTTTAGCCAGTTTAGATAGAATGTTCATATTGATATGACCCAATTTTCTGTGCCATAGCCAAGCATATTCCTCCTTAGATATGAGGCATACATTAGAGGAGCCAGGGGATAAATTAACCATATAAACATTATTGGTTCTAGGAGCATAGAGTATGGTTGAGTTAGTCTTACTGTCAATTACTAAGCATCCTACTGAGTCAAAAATAACCTTCCTGCCTTTGTTGCAGAGCTGGGCTACACTGAGCAAGTTGAACTTCAATCCTTTGACTAGATACACTTCTTTGATTGAGTGAGATACGCCAACAGTGCCACACCCTACAATCTTGCCTTTCTGGTTATCTCTAAAACTGACACTTACATATCTCTTGCGTTCCAATGAGATGAACTGGCTTTCATCTCTTGTCATATACCTTGAGCATCAACTATCCAAGTACCACATTTGAGAGTCATCAGCGGATCTAAGGCTCACCTGCAAAACAATAACGTTTTCTTAGGTACCCAAGCTTTTGAGCTGGGTCCTCCCTTGTTAGCAGTGCTTATGTTTGTCCAATCATATTCATCATAATAACCATTTTTATGTCTACATTTTACTATGACATGTCTAGTTTTCCTACAAAAATCGCACACAGTTTTTGTCTTGGGTTATTCAGAATTTGATTATTGGCAGGAGGAGGATCCTCTTTCTTCTTTAATACTAATATCTCAGCAGTCAGCTCATCTAGTTTATTAGTGAGCTTATTGATAGCACATTCTTGATACTCAGCTTTTTTTAGAAGAAAGCGAATATCAGCGATAAGGAAGCATTAGTATCTTTCAGATCATCACTTCTCCTCGCTATCTCTTTGATGTTTTTCATTGATATATTTGTTAGTTTCATTACATCAAAGAGAGCCTAGGCGAATTCTTCAATTGATAAAGGAATGTCAGAATGTACCTCAGTATACTAATCTTTCTCTTTATCATGCTCTGCTTCAGAGTTGTCAGTGGAAGACTTTGAACTAGAGGTAGATGTTGAGCCTTCGCCATGATTGCCAAAAGCCATCAAGCAGAGATTAGCTGAATCAAAGACTTCTTCGTCAAAAGATGAAGATTCTTCTGAGTCACTCCAAGTGGCAACAAGAGCTTCAATCTTCTTGGAGAATCTCTTCTTGAATCTGTCCTTCTTTACTTTTGGACAGTTTGTCTAGATGTGACCTTTTTCTCCACACCCATAGCACTTGATGTCTTTGCTATGCTCTTTTCTTAGTCCTTTCTCAGCTCCACGTTTGTGCTGAGTTGACTTGATTTTAGAGGGAAACTTCTTCTGATTGAACTTCCCATCCTTCTTTATGAAGCGTTTGAAACACCTTGTAAGAAGAGCCATGTCTTCATCAGATTCGTAGTTGATGAACTTATAAGATGATTCAGCTTTGAGGACAATGGCTTTACTATCCTTGCCCCGATTTCTCTTGGAGTCATCTGAGTAATTTCTCAGTGACATCTCATGTGTCAGCAAGGTGCCTATCAGCTCATCATAGCTGTAGGTCTTAAAGTCGTGAGTTTCCTCGATTGCGCTCTTCTTGGAATCCCACTCTACTGTGAGAGTGTGGAGAATCTTCTTAACAAGCTCTTCCTCGCTGAACTCCTTTCCAAGTCATTTTAGTTCATTAACAATGTTAATGAATTGGGTATTCGTACTCTGAATACCTTCATTGGCAGCCATCGAGAACATCTCATACTCTCTCAGCATGAGGTTTATCTTTGACTCCTTGACCTTGTCTGTCCCATCATAGGTAATCTCCAGTTTCTTCTAGATTTCCTATGTTGTTTCGCATCTTGAGATCCTATTAAATTCTGTAAGATCAAGCACACAATGTAAGTAGTTAATGGTTGCGAAATTCTCCTTGAGAAGCCTTAGATCAGCGTCATTGTAGTCCTCTGGATCTATAGGTCTACGCACACCCTTCCTGACCTCAGTAGCAACTCTGGGGCCAAGCTCAATTACGAGCCAGGCCTGCATGCTTTGTGACTTGATGAAATTCTTCATATGATTTTTCCACAACGTATAATGATTACCATCAAATAGAGGAGGTCTAGTAACAGACATTTCTTCTCTCAAAAGAATTGACTGACCAGAACTCGAGCTTAAGATATTATATGCCATTTAAGGATTTGACTCAAGATGATTAGTCTTAGATTTGAGCAACTGCTCTGATACCACTTGTTGATTCGTAAATCGGCTAATAACAACAGCAGAGGGGGGGGGGGTGAATGCGAATACTGGGTAACTTTTAGATTCTTTTCATTTTATAGTTAACTCAGTATAGTTTTTATATACGTGCTCAATATGCATGCTGAGTGCGATATAAAAACTTATAAACTACTCAGCAAAGCTGGCACAATTTATCTTCAACCTCTTACTGAGTGAAGATTACTCAGTGCGAAATGGATAACAAGCAAATATAAGAGAGATGAATGAGTAATATGCTGATGAAGCTAAACTCTTAAAGTTAGAACGACTACACCTGAGATTTTATCCTGGTTCAGCCTCTGCCTAATCTTGTCCCCGAATCCCTCTCCGAGCTTTAATCCACTAGTGGTTCGTTCCTTCAATAGGCAGAGAAGCCTTTACAGCGGGTAGGCACAATTACAGAAAGTCCCTCCTTTCTAACTACGACTTCCTCAGTTTGGGTACCCTTCCTAAACTGACACTTGGACAGAAACAATTATAGAAAGTCCCTCCTTTCAAACTGCCACTTCCTCAGTATGGGTAACCTTCCCAAACTGACACTCAAATCTCAAAAGAGAATTGCGAAATGAATTCAACTTATAAAATGTTGAATTCTTACATATTCTGTTTCTTAACAGAAACCGTTAGTAGTACAACTGTCAAATAATTCTCAAAGTGTCATAATAAAGTAATGCTTTTATTAATAAAAGCAGCACTCAATTCGTGCTGAGTGACTATTGCCTAAACTGCATAGTACTCAGCATGGATTCTATTTAGTAAAGCAGAACTCAACTTTTCCTATCTAACCCGTAACTTAATTAATTATTTACAATAAACTGAGTTGATTTTTCCACAATACTCAAGTCTACTTCATTAATTAAGAGTATACTTAGTACTTAATTAAATTCGCTTACCTATTCTGTTTGCTATTTCCAAAACTTCGTAAGTACTGTTAAGTACTATTTAACTTGGGCTCTACAGTGTTTGCTACTTCACTCTGGTTCCACATTTCATGGTCTCGATGTAATAACCGAATTTTTCATGATGGACAAACAAGTATTAACGTCTTCACCTCGAGTCTCCATTGTTGCTGGTTTCTCTTTGTTTGTAAAAATAAGCGAGTTAGTTTTTCGATCTTTGATTTTCAGTTGGACTCAACGCTATTACTTTTTTGTAATTGAGAAGTGATACTCTTCTTATGTATCACCACAATCTATTTGATATTTATTTATTTTTTGCCTTGCGGATTCGCTAGCATATCGGAGTTGCCAACCTAGTTGGGATGTCCATTGCTAGTGCGTCGGTAAAGGTCTTTTTTCTTCAAAACTAATATACTTCTACATCTAAATTATTTTTTAATTATGAATTCAACTGATAATACAGCTTACTATTAATGAGCTTCACCGGTTTAATGTACATGTTAAAGTTAAAACAACAACATTGGAAAATCTAGAAATATAAAAAGGATAGTACCTTTAATATTACTAGATAACATTTGAATATAAAGATTATTAATCATGTTTAATTGTTGTAATGTCTTCATAAAAATAATAAATGTATCTTTACCTCTAAATTATTCTGAGAAAACTGATAATTCTGTAGAGTTATTGGTCAAACTTAGTTAAACCTATCATACAACACACCAACAGATTTAAAGGTTTGATATATGGCACAATTATGATAACATTGCTTCTATGGTTACTGTTGTTTATAAAGTGGTAATTATTCTGCCCTTTATCACCCTAAAATCAATGATATAAATTTGATTCAAATAATAAAACAAAGTAACATTAGAAAACACTTTTTCTATAACTTCTTTTATAAATCTGACGTTTATTCACTTCATACATTGAATTTCTAGTACGAATAATCTCATTCGTCACAAACAACTTCTGACTATGGAATTGAAATCATCTTAAATTCCTGCAAGTCTCGGGAGTCAAGCACAGAGGAAAAAACCAAAGAAATTGTTAAATACCTTTGCGATTCACGGCTAAACTAACATTTTTTTTATAATAGGCAAAAAGAACATTAGCACAACAAACAAAAGCCATTCAGTTATTGAAAGATTTCCATGATAAAATGAACCGTAGATGCAAGTATATTAGGATGCTCATAGTTGAAGGCGCACAATGTAATTCAAAAGTTCGAGTTGAAAATGAAATTCAATCATCCTATTTATTAGTATCGGTATCACTTTCTCCCACACTATTGTTCCTTGAACGTGAATCGGGTGGAACGCAGTCCAAGAATTGGAATTTGATATATTCAAACTCAAACCAAGGTATGAGAGGCATAATCTAATACCATGACATTCTACAATTCAAAAGTTTGAATTGATAGATAAAAGTTAATCATTGTAATTATTTGAGTCGCTAACGCTTTCTCGCACACTAATATTTGTTGAGTTTGAAGCGGATGTGATATAAGCCCACTTTCACTATCATGTACTGAATTCTAATCGACAATTGTAGTCATAAAGATTCTGACTCTCGACCTCTAGTTGAAGCACAATAGCGACCAGACCCAATCCTAACATTTTGAACATAGTTTGACCTTAATAATTACAGGGCTCTAGTCCAAATTTTATATTATGTGACCTTAAATCAATAGAAGTGTAGTGTTCAATAGCAATAGTTAACTAATCAACAATCAAATGTAGATGTATATAGATTTTTTGGGCTTTTTAATTTTTGGAGCCCTATGCGACTGTCTAATTAGTTTCCACACTAGAACCGTCTCAGATTTTGGATACCCTAGGTAAAATAATATGGAAAATAGTAATAAATGGACCCTTAGTAAAATAAATTTAAGCCTTATGCAATAAGAGGTGCTCCAAGTTGTCCGACAAAACCTGCTGCCTCCCTATGATCCCTTATAACTCTCTCATATTTCAAAAAATGCACTGGATAACTCTATGAAAACCACATGTTAACTTCTGGTTAGTTTGATGACTTTTCAAAGATGTCATTTTTTAATTTTCTCTTTAATTAGAAGTTAACACATAACGTTTAGGGAGCAAAGTGATTCACTTGTTGAAAGTGGAGGTAACTACGATGTTACTTTTTAAGTTCACAAGGGAAACATATTTTTTGGGACTACTTGGGGCACCACCCTATCATTTAACTAAAAATCTAATAAGAACTTATGATTTGGTAAAAACTACACAAAAATTCTAGAATCTTAATTAAGCAACTTACCAATTGATCCAGCCTTACTTATTGTTCATTTTTATATTATTCACATTAATAACTAAATAAATAAACAAATAAATAATTTTTAGTTGGGCCATTGGGCGGTTGCATCTAGTGAAATGCCCACTGGGCCGACTCCGATAATAGCTTTTAGGTTCTACTCTATTCAACTTATAATTTATTCAGTTTAGTTCTTATAATTATAGGCATTGCATACTTATAAATTTACTAAAATATGTACATTTCAGTTTAGTTTTGTACACTTGGAAATAAGTTAAAAATACAAAACCTTATTTGTCATGTCTAACATATTGAATCAAAATAAAATAATCCTAACTCATCTGTTGCACCCTAAACTCGACCCAAATTGTCTGCTATCTCCCTAATCCTTCAAGATCCTTGTCACTCTTTCAACTTGCAATTGTACTCCAATTTTTTTTTCCTAAATGGGGCATGTCTGTTTCAGTTGGTTTGACTTTCAAATTTGTCATCCTCCTGTTTTTATCTCTCCAACCGAAAGCTGATACGTGTCGTTTAGGTTGAAAATTGGTACACTTTTTTAAAGTTAAATGATGTAAATGGCATTTTCAAAGGTCGGGGCAGTCGGGATTTGGACCGAGTTAAGGATTTAATAATATGTTTGTCCATTTAAATATAATGTAATTAGTCTCCGATTGTGTTAATCATGATTATAAATTAAACTTGTACGAATATGTAAAATTCTCCCTTCAACCCAAAGTATGTAGACAAGTTGTATAAATAAACAGAAGAATGATACTTTCAGTTACAAGAAAGGAAAAGAAGAGCCGAAATTCGTTAAGTATAGACAGTTAATACGGTTAACTATAGAGAATGAACAGAATGAAGGAAATAGCATATGCATGTGATTGGATTTAGAGATTCGAACAAGAAAAGACGAGAAAGAAGCATCGGACAATTTCAGAATTCTATAAAATCTTGCATAGAACGTTAGCAAGAATCATTAATTCCTTTGATCAAAAGGGCAAATCCCTCCTTTTACTTTTCCTTTTCTTTTTTTTTGCTTTTTCTCTTTTTGTCTTTATATCAAAACCCTATTTTTTCCATCTTCCTAACATCTTACCCTTTGCATTCTCTCTCTCTCTCTCTCTCTCTCTCTCTCTCTCTCTTCCTAAGGTCTCTCTTTTTCTCTCTGTTATGCTAACCTAAATGCTTTGCACTTTGTTTGTCTATGTTATTGATTCATTCTAACTCGGTTTTTTTTATTTGTGTTTTGCAGTTGCTGTTCAAGGGCTGGTCTCGTTGTTACTTTTTCTATTCGAAAACGAGACCTGTTCCCTTTGTTCTTTTTCAGGAGGGGTAGAGAGATGTCTCCAGTTTCATTGCCTCCTGGTTTTCGGTTCCACCCTACAGACGAGGAATTGGTTGCTTATTACCTAAAGAGTAAGATCAATGGACACAAGATTGAGTTAGAAGTTATCCCTGAAGTTGACCTCTACAAGTGTGAGCCTTGGGATTTACCAGGTATATATGGAAATGAATTTATGGTTTGTATAAACATACAGTATAATTGTTAAAAGAAATGTTTAAAACTCATTCGAATCGGAATTTAATTGGACGATAAAAAAAGAAAGAGAAATGTGTTATTAGTTCTTCATATTTTTAGGGTTTGGGGAATTTCACAAAAAATAAAGATTGAGTGAAACAAGGATAAAGAACATTTTGCATAACAAAATTTGTCTATATTGTTATCTACAAGGGAGATCTGAATTAAATTTAAATAATTCTGGATATTATTCTGTCTATGGAACCTCTATAGGCATACACAATCACTTGCATCAATTGGTAATTAATATTATAGTTTTTTAAATATTATTTTTTCAGCATTTCACCTTCAAAAACACTGATATTTTAAGATCATCATAAATCATAATCATAATTGATTTTTTCATGATTACGTGCAAATTGATTTGAAAGTTAGCTTCTCGTAAAGAACACAAAGGGTTTCTATTTCTACAACTTTAACTAAAGGGAGGCGAATAAGAATGACTTGAATACTGGCTACAGATACATATTCATGTTGTTATATAATTGATCATACTTTAACTGGTCAAATTTTTTATACTTTAGCTATAAAAGTAACATCAAATATTTCTTTTTGTACTTATTAGAACCATAAGAACAAATGGTCCCACTATCTTTAGGGTTCCTATTCTGACAAGTAATCCGATTTTCAAGTCAAAAAGCTTCAAACCATTCAAACAACTGAATCTTCTTACTGGAGACTAGCCCAATTATAATTTTCTGCTTTTTTCAGCATTTGATATTAATTAATGAAACGTTTTGCAGGGAAATCACTGTTACCAAGTAAAGATCTGGAGTGGTATTTCTTTAGTCCTAGAGATCGTAAATATCCGAATGGGTCAAGGACTAATAGAGCTACCAAAGCTGGGTACTGGAAGGCAACAGGAAAAGATAGAAAAGTTAACTCCCAAACGCGTCCAGTTGGAATGAAGAAAACCCTAGTTTATTATAGAGGCAGGGCTCCTCATGGTGCTCGTAGTAATTGGGTTATGCACGAATATCGCCTCGATGAAAGGGAATGCGAAAATCCTTCCGGCTTGCAGGTGCCTACAAAATTTGAATTCTTCTTTTTTTCAATAATCTAGGGCAAAGTAGGTCCCCATCTTTATATTAACAGTGATAATAAATCCGTCAGATACATGGTCAGTTGTTGAGTTCAACAAATTGTTAATTATTTTGATACAAACATGACTATTTTTTAAGATGAAGGTTAACCTTATTTCAAACACTTTCAATATATCCTCAGATTATTGTCAATAAAAGTTAAAAAGTACAACAATCATTTAATTGTTGAAAATAAAAATAATAAATAAGTTTAATTACAACAATAATTTAGATATTTTGAAATGGATTTAATTGATATGGTGTTGTTTAAAAAATGCAGGATGCATATGCTTTATGTCGCGTGTTCAAGAAGAGTAATATTCCGAAAATTGGGGAGCATTATGCCTCATCTTCAAATCAAATGGCAACTGAACATTCTTCTAGTATTGAACTATACTCTCAAGGAAGATGTGATGGTTTTGAGAGCTCCAATTACCATATTCCAACTGAGACAAACATGCATAATTCAGAAATAAGAGATAATGGCAAATGGAAGCAATACTTATCTGATGATGCTTTTACTTTCTCCTCATCTCCCCAGTTTTCAACTTATGGATCCATTCCATACCCTCCATCAAAGGTAAAACTACTATTATTTATCACATCGTTTTCGATTTGATATTTGACGAATACACTTTTTTGACCTTATAATAAACCAAGTATATGTATAAGGGTCTTAGACCTAAGATCGAAGGTTTTGATTTACCCGTTAAAATTCAGCATATTGCAGTAGGTCGGATCATAATATTGATTGATAAAAAAATTCAGGTTGACATAGTATTGGAGTGTGCAAGAATGCAGCACAAGTTTGCAATGCCTCCATTGGAGGTAGAGGATTTTCCACAAATCGGATTTACTGACATGAGAGTGATGCACTCATCAAATGCCATGTTTGAAAACACAAATCGAACCGATATTCTCCAAGAAATCTTATCAGTGGCTCAAGCATCTCAGGAGCTGATGAATCGGTCAAACCATCAAGATACATGGGCTGGAAATCCCTATGCCGAGAATACCAATTTCGCTTTAGCAAATGACAGAAATACTCATGGTCACGCTAATCTCTACGGTGACAAATCGTGGGGATACGATCCTAACACGATAAGGTCTATAGATATTGGCAGCTATGATGGAGATCTCAACAATGACAGATTTGTAGAAAACCTTAGATGGGTTGGAATGTCTAGTGATGAACTAGAAAAGGTTAGCACTTTCCTTAACTTCAATTCATATACTCTCTTATAATTACACGTGCTGAGTTTTGAACCCTAAATCAAGATATTTTGTTATGGACCAGTCAATGAGATACTAACACATATGTAATGTAACAAGCCGAAAAGTGAAAAGCATGTAGGAAAAGTCAAAATAACATTCTTTTCGATAATTTTAGATTTTTCTGGATATTCCTTTTGAATTTATATATATAGTTTTCTTTGCACTCTATCTTGGCATGGTCTAGAGTGCTTCGATCATTCGACGGCCAATATGTCATGTGGAGCACTCTTATGAGTTTCACAAATGCGAATAGTTTACTCATTATCAATTTGTAATCCATAATTGACAGAATTTTTGTGAGGAGCACAAGATAGTACCAATGGAGAACATTTCAAGTTTTTCCACAAGAAAGGATCATCAAATTCAAGGTAAAAAAGAAAAAGCAAAATTTTTAAAAGAAAATTCTCTCCTATATAAACATTTTCTTTCCATTATTGTCATTGAAAATATGTTTATTTTTTCAGGTTATAACGGGAACCAAGAAGAGTTTTTAGGGTTAAATGACAGTGACGAGTATTCACTAGGGTTCATAACGGATGATCCGAACAACAACTTCTTAGATGAAGGAAATGTGGCAATGAGTTCATCAAGTTTTGAAGTGATAGAGCAGGAAACCAAAGTGAATCATGGAATGTTTGTTTCAACTCGCCAAGCAGCTCATACTTTCTTTCATCAATTAGTACCTTCTCAAACTGTCAAAATCCATCTTAACCCTCAAATTATCACAGATTATAGTCACTCAATACACAAAGTTGATGTCCAAATTCAAGACACAAGTTCAGCACTAGCGGAACTAATTGACCAAAAAATGCATTCTTCCAAGAATTTTGCAGGTTTTGTTCTTTGCATTCTTGTGATTTTCTTGATGCATTGTTTTAATTTGGGAGAAATGCTTGGTTGGAATATGAAATTCTTGGAAAATATTAATGGAAGTGGAGATGAGAAGAAGAACAAGAAGTTGGAAACAGATTTGTTGGTTACAATAAAAGGAAGGAATAGATTAAGTGTGTTGGTGAAGAAATTAGGGCTTATATTAACAATTTCTGTGGCTCTTTCTACCATGTGGGTTAACCATGCTATACTTTGATTAACTTATAAATTTCATTCTCCATTTTCTTATTGTTAAGTTTTTTTTTTTTTCATATCTAACATCACATAGTTGTTACTTTGAAAGGTGGAATAGGTCTTCTATAATGTTGAGGCAGATTCCATGTTATATATACGTAGTTACATTTTAACACATGTAATTCAATAATTGTAATTGAATTCAGTTCAATGAAATTTTCATTTCTTTGAATAGATTTGAATTGTTTGTGTATTCTTCATCGTAATACACAACTATGATTGATTAAGTGTGATAAGGATTGTGAAGGCGATGTTAAAGGTATTAACCTTAAACCAACAAAGGATAAACTCACAAGCTAAACTTGTCTAAAAATTAGATTTTTCTAAAGAAATCGCAAGTCGCACTTATTGGAAAATAAAATTTTTCTGAAGAATTCTGAAGCTAGAACTTGAAGGTTAGAAATTAAAATAGAGAGAAAATTCAAAGTTAAATATTATTTGATTGATGAAAAGATTGATTACAAATGACAAAACGAAGCATTATTTATAAGCTTCACTTTGAGTGGGGAGCAAGTTAACTTGAAGTGGGGAGAAAGTTTACTTGGAGTGGAGGATAAGCTTTATCATGTCTTTGGACCAATTATACTTGGGGAAAATGTGCTTTGGATGTCCTCATCATTCTCCCATTCTTTAAAAGAATTGGACCCCAACAAAAATGTAGGGTGCGAAAGTTGAGGATAGTTGGTTGGTAGACAAACGGTCGAGTAAGCACATTTATGATCTGGCGGGCGACCATGTAGACGAACACTAAGTGAATGAATGTGTAATCAGTCAGTAGTTGGCTGTATGGGCTGATGTATGAGTGGACGGACAGTCATGCGGGCAATGGTATGAATGGGAATCCTTATGTACGGGTGACATTTGCTCCTAGTGACCTTGTGCATAATGCTTGATATTTCTTTTTGTTCAACACATAAGATTTTCTTGGTTGGTACTTATCAGGTTAAAAGATGATTATTATCATGTATGCTGATAGATGTCCCTACTACCTTGCACTTGCCATTTTGGTTGGCCTCCATCTATGTGGTTGCTTTATGAACTTAGAAGAACCATATCTATGGGTCGACGCTTGTATTTTGACCAATTCTTCCAGCATATTGCCTTCTTCCTCTTCCCTTTTAACCATTCTCCTTTGTTTGTCGATTTCATTCGACCATGCGTATTCAAAATTAGTAAGTCAATAATTTAACTTTCATGTTGTCTGAAACGTCAATGTATTCAGTGAAACTCTCAAAGATACCATGATCTTCACTAAGATATCTAACTCAATAAACTCTCTCATGCTTAGCTTTCCTTCTATATGGATCACTCTCACGTCTACCATCATGTGGTAGTTGGCATACTACTCCTCCAAATCCATATCCACCCATATTTATTTTCTCTCTGCCTCCTTACTCAACGTATTTCAACATAAATTTCAGGTTCCTCTTCATTTGATAAGGATTGTGAAGTAGGTGTTGAAGGTTTTTTACCTAACACCAAAAAAGAAGAATTCGTAAACTGAAACTTGCCTGAAAATTAGGTTTTCCTAAGTGTTGGATACAAATCCTAAGAAAAGTTTTGTTGTTTTAATTTAGAAGGTTCACTTGACATAATATCATTTAGAAGGATGTATATCTCAAAATCTATGCAAGTCAAAGGTAGTATAGGAATGCATTACTCATAAGATTAAATATCTTCAGAGGATACTATAATTCAAAAGAACATATGTTGAAGAATACTTCAGAAGGATCATGAAGACAAAATGGTAAAATCAGCAAAGTCATGAGAGTCAACTTCTTTAGACACTATAATTGATGTCACTATGCCAAAAGACTTTACACCTGAGAAAAGGACACAATGATGTTGACGTCTGGTGAACAAAAACATTCTTTCTCCCTTACAACAAGCAATTGTAACATGTGGGGATCAAATATTTGTTAACCACTTTCTCAACAAAATATAACATGAATCGAATTATTCTGTTGTAAACGGATAAATCAATGGATATAAACCAAACTAATCTTTGGAGACAATAGCTTGAATTAGCGAGACAACGACTATATCTTATGCTATAGTCCAATCTCAACGGGAAGTTGTACAAGCCTATAAATAGAAGATTAGTTCCAATAGAGAAACTTGGTGATGTTTTTTCAATTTATAAGTGCTGGTTAATCAAGACAATAATTGAACATGCAAAGTTGCAAGATAGAATTTCAAAACTTCAAATTCATCTTAAAGGATCTCTTAAGCATGCCATGATTGATATAATCTAAGTTGAAATGTTCTATAAATGCTATCAGGTTTATAAAACTTATTAAAAGAAACCTAGCATCTAAGTTAAGAGCATTACTAGTTGGTGCGTGTCTTTCCCTTGGTGCGACATTCCCGTTAGAGTAATTCAGCAGAACTCTGTTAGTACTAGCTTCTAATCTAAGATAGCCTCTATGAATTGATCCACATGGATCTTCACCGACCAAAACCTCCATTGAGGAAGAACCTGTTAGTAGATAGAAGCTTCTAGACCGCTCGAAGACCAACCCAATAATATTAACTAAGAAGGCTCACTTTAAAAGAAAGAACCTTATTAGAGAATACTTGCAACGTTGGAGAAACTCATGGAGGATCTCGCAAAAAGCTCGAGAAGAAAGAAGTCAAACTCAAAGAGAAAGGAGAAGGGGGTAGTTATATATAGGGAAAAGGGGAGCGAACTTAGAGAGAAAGGGGAAGGGAGCAGCTATATATCGGGAAAAAGGGGCTGAAAGCTCCCCTTTTTTGCAATGTGGGATAGGGAAAACCCTATCCCATAACATGGGTCAACCGCGTGGATCCCTAGCATCCACGGGCTAACCCGTGCACAACCCGCATACGCGGGCTATGTGGCAGCCACATAAGGTAAGCCCTTGTCTCGCAAGCCAAGCTTGCGGGTTGTGCTAGCGTAAGCTGGCCTAGCCAGAGCATGGCAGAGGCCCCCTAACATTTTTGCTCATGGGGCAGCCGCGCAGGCCCCACCTTGAATAACCCATGTTCGCTGGGGCTCACTAGCAACTGGAAAAATTCCTTTGCTCCGCAACGTGCAGTTTTCCCCAAATTCTCCTTTAATTCTTTTTATAATCAATCTAGTCTAACCAATTAATAATTCATCTGAAGAATTTGATAACCTTAATATTCTCGGTATAGACCCAGTCTATAGGTTCTTTACTTAGTCCAATAAAGAATCAAAGTGGGTAACCTCATAGGATCGCGAAGTACAGAGCCGCTAGAGGTTAACCTAAACTTGGTTTCCCATTCAAGAACCTTTAGGCTCAGTGTTCAAGACCAATATGGAACCTGATAACTCTAGACGATCAAACGGGCTTTTTAGCAAAGGCCTATGATCCATCGATACTCGAAACGTCATGTGCTTGTGACTTGATCCAATTTTTCAATAATAACCAATACAATATGCTCCTATCATTAGATTAAGTACCATCTAGTTTATTGAGCTCGGATTAAGTGTTAGCTCATGTAATAGCCGTAGCTATCCTAGAGTTAGACTTGTTGACGAAGAACACCACTTGCCATAATGTATGAAGATTGACTAGAAACCCATTCTATCAATCATATACTTTGATAAGAGGTTTATGAGTTTGTCTATTCAACAAGAGGCATTAAGGCACATCTCCCACTATATCACTATATCAGGAGCGATGGATCCCATCTTGACTACTCGGCTTACCAACATGTGATCATCACTATACCCGTAATCACCCGTATCATCCTGATTGCAAGGGTATGAATAAGTATGACCCAAAGTATAGCAATTCTTACATAAGGTAACCAACATATTAGGTTTGAGGATACTTGTATTATTACTGCCATAAGACATGACACTAACACATGGATATAGTTATTTCCGAGTAACTATATTATAGCGGTCTCCAATGTATTACCTAGATACATTCATGTATTAACTCAAGGTACCACCTTCAGCTCGTGAGGTTGGCTACTTGGAAATAATCATAAGAGTAAGCCTACAAATGCTAGTCTGTCCACTTTATTGATGTCCAGTCTCAATGAAACTATGACTAGGGATATATAGACTATTCATAGTAACACGTATGTGCAGTTCTCTCATCACATAGCTCCCACTATATCCTTGCACTCTTATGTTATGTAGTAGTTATGGACTTTATCTTATCAGTGAGCATATATAATACCACATATATATGATACTAGCGAGATACATAAATTAAACAAACACTGATAAATAACAAAGATGCCTTTACTAATAATAAAAATAATCTGAAATTGTTTGTACATTATAACTGATTAAGTTATATAGCCCTAATTGCATCTAGGGCATACATTATGTCTAACAATAAGAACAATCAAGTTATCACAAAATTTTAGCAAACTTCACATCTAATCCACAACAAACAATCTTTAAAAACCTGTTTGAAAATGAGTCTTACTGAAACTATGTTTTGAAGCTCAAACTCTTCATTCTCAATTATTGTAATCATTAGCTTAGCCATTAGTTATTGTGAGTGAGCTTAGATACTAGAAGAGGATGGTACTCTGTGTATTGGAATAGAGCAGAGCCAAGATACAACAAAGAGGTAATACTATATTGGTAAAGCTTAAAAATGGATGTTGTTGGATGGTACTTCAATTAAATCAACATTGTAGTGGTTTGTTTCTTCACCCAAAGAAGAATCAATAATTAATTAAATGTTAGAGACTCCAAGGACTTAATTAAGAAAAGGCTTAAACAATATAAAAATTTGTGTTTGCACATCTCTTACTCTCTCTTTAATTGTCACTAAATATATAATTTATTCACTCACTATCATTTAAAGTAAAGAGTTAGCATCAGAAGGGGTTGTCTGAGAAAACTTAAACTCAGTTTTTATTCAGAGGTTATCTAAGAGACACTATTCCGCATTACCTTTGAAATTAGTGAAAAACTCAAAAAGAGTTGTCCACCCCCTCTAACTTATTCAGCCCCCTCAGGAAATTAGTCCATATAAATACTCCTAGAGGGACTTTCTGTATCTAGACCTCCCACTTTCTTTGCAAAGAATTACACATTCTAGAATAACAGGATGAAAAACTTCATCCAGTTACAGGTTATGTATGCCAGGCAGGCTATAGCCAATGATCTATATATACCGATTCTAATAGTGGATGGAGTAACAACCCCTAAACCTGAAAGTGCTTAAAATGATATCGACGTGAAGAAATTACAAAGTAATGGTGTTGTCATAAATTTTCTTCATTGTGCGTTATATGCTGTAGAGTATAATAAAATTTTAGGTTGTGAAAGTGTTCGGGAAATCTGGAAGAATCTAAAATCCTCCTATGAAGGAACTGACAAGGTGAAAGAATCCAAAATTGACTAGAACTTGTGCTACTATGAGTTATTTAAAATGGAGGAGAATGTGTTCATTTCCAATATGAACTCCAGACTCACTAACATGTTAATTTGGGAAAATGTTCTCAGAAGAAGAACAAGTAAAGACGATCCTCAAATTCCTCAACAAAGATTGGTAGGCTAAGAAGACATTGAGGAAGCTCAAAATCTCTCTACTTATGATTATGATGAGCTGATTTGATCACTAATCTCTCATGAGATATTAATGCAAAATTTCTAAAAGAAAGATAAGGCCAAGGTTAAATGCAAAAAGGCCATCATTCTCAATGCTGAATTTGGAAATGAGGGATCTTTCGATGATGAACAATTATATAGTAATGCTGGTCATAAGGTTTATGAAGAAGAGTGGAAAGGCACCTTGAAAATTTCAAATGAAGGGATGCTTTCCTCAGAAGCAAATCATCAGAAGAAGGAATTTCCAAAAGGAAAGTTTAGATCTTCTGAAAACAAGCTAAAGGTGAACATTCAAAAACTCTCTCCTATTGTGAATGTTATCAAGAAGGACATATAAAATCCAACTGCCCAAAGTTGAAGAAAGAAAAGGGTATAAAAGATATGGTCGCAACCTAGAGTGACAGTGAGGAGAAAGCTTTCATGAATCATCCACAAGCGATGAAGAAACTGCACAAATTTACTTCATAGCCACAAGTGACATGGAAACTACCATGGAGTCTGATGCTGACATAGAGAGGAAGTCTTCTCCAAAACAACCTTCTCAAAGTCATTCTTCTTAAAAACGATGAGGTAAATTGTAACTTTAAAATGCTAAATGAAATCATACAGGTACTAATGGATGTATATAAGATGGTTAAGAAAAACTGAAAACATGTGAAGGTCCTTGAGGAAGATCTTGAAGATTTTTCCATACATGATAGGGCCATGGGTAACATAGTGAATGCCCTACACAAAATACAGATCGAGCTCAAAACTGACATTGAAAAGCACAAGAAGAAGTTGGTTCTAGTATGAGTAAATGCAACAAAACTCAATAGGAGAGTGATGATGATTGAAGGTCATTTGTCTGGTAAAATAACCCTAACAAATGCAAGCAGGTCTCAAAAGCAAGACCGAGCTTCGAGAACTATTCATCCTCAGAAGCCAATTTAGAGGAAACCTCAACCTTAAAGATAAGTTCCTAGATTAAGTCAAAGACCTCCTCTAAGATTTGACTACTCAAACAAGGCAAAAAATCTCAAAGGAGAGATAATCCTTAGAAGAATGCTCAATATCATAGGCACACTTGAAATTTCCCCAAAATGAGATAAGTTCCATAGATGGAAAAAGCTCAGGAACCATTTGACCTATGTTCTCCTCCACAACAACAAAGACAAAAGAAGTTCAACCTTCATTGCAACTTCTGTGTGAAGAAGAACCACACATCAGCAATATGCATCCACACAAACTAATACTACACTACAAAAAAATGGTTTTTGAGGACAACTAAATTTGTCCCCAAATGTATGAAAAATCATTCTCTATATACCTTAGGAGGCCATTTTTTCATCCTCCATGATCGTTACAAATACCCCCATCCCTAAATATGGACAAATTCTATCTCTATCTCGAGGAAGACTATCATCCCTACAAAAAAAAGTCGACTTTTTCCTGACAATAGAGGATAACCAATTGTCCTTAATAATAGGACAAAAGTTGTATCTATAAAATGGAGAAAACTTTTTTCCCACATAGGACCATTATGTGTCACTAAATACATGAATAATTGTTGTCGCTGAATAAATGAGACAAATATTGTCCTCACAATAGAGGACAATTATATGTCTTTAAGTAATAAGACAAATGTGTTGTCTATACAAACCAGACAATTTCGTATCCCAATATTAGAAGATGACTATTTGTCTTAAACAAAGGGGAGAACTATTGTTTCTATATATAAAAATGACAACTTTCATCTAAAAGATAGAATACAATTAATTGTCCTTAATTAGAGGAACACATGTTGTCCTTGCAAAAATAGAGACGGCTTTTGTCACATTATAAAGAGACAATTTTTTGTCTAGAAAATGGAAGACATTCACTTGTATACAAATGTCCTCCATTACAAATGAGATTTATATTTGAGGATAATTAATTGTCATCCAACAAATTATATATATATATATATATATCCCCACAAAAAGTAAAACAAACACAACATAAAATTTATTTATAATTTAAAGAATAATGTAAGAGTACTTCATATAATGTAAGAGTACTTCTAAATAATAAAACACTCAAAAAGATAAGTAAAAGAATCTCAGTCAACTTGCAATCCTCAATTTAAAATTTCAATATACTACTGTAGTAAGAGGAAAAAGTATAACTTGGGTGGACATGACACTTTGACATGCACCATATAGATTTGAAGTTGGATATAGTGATCTGCAAATTATAAGAAATGATTGAAGAACAAGTTACCAGAATATTCAACATAGTAATAAATATAAACCAAATAATTCAAGCTAAATCATTTAAACATCTTCCATCAAACCTTTTCATCTATATAATGCTACCACATTTTAACACTAAGAAAATTAGACTCACTATTATCATTGACAATGACCTTGTTATTTTTCTTGGAATCACATTACTTTTTTTCATCAAAAGGCTTCTGTTCATGGTAATCATTACATTTGATCTAGCCAAATAAGTTCAGTTTATTAGAGTGCAATAGAAGTTCATCTTCAAGACAAGCCAAGCAGACACAACATTAATTTATATCAGAAACAACCACAAGATAAAGTTCAATTCATTTAGAACAATGTTTTATATCAAAAGAAATGAAACTAATATTTCATCAAACGAGAAAATAGGTAATAATTTGTAAATTTATCATGCTCTACCAAAAATAGTACATGAGAATGGGTTTAACACTACATAAACAGGCTTCTCAAATGAAAGGTACCAAAGATATCATTTTTCTACTCTTTATCAAGTCTTCCCAAATGGACATTGATTTTATTATCCATATAAATTTAAATTAAACAATATATAAAGAAAAAAAGCTACCTGATAGTCCAAAAAACAAGGCACTGATAGTCTCAAAAGCTTTAGCATATTTTATGATCATTATGTACCTGTAGTGTTAAATATTAGAAATCTTATAAATCTTATAAAAAAGAGCATAAATAGGTGCATATTAAACTTCACTAGACTAAAAGTATGAACAATTCAAATTCGAATTTATTCAACATCAGATTATCGTATCAATTTGAAATGAATCTGTATTGTATAATTCATTTCAAGATCAACTAAAAACTTAAGAAACTTATATTTGTTTAAAGCGTTGTTAATTTAATTAAATGATACAGTTATAAAATGACTTGAACAATATTCCATAGTTGAGATCTATATCTCTTTCAAATTCAATCCAAGATACCTTTGGGGTCCAAACCTTTTACCACAATATCCTAACTGTGATTACAACTTAGTGCGATTAACCCCGACCAAACTAAAACATTGTCCGGATTCCATGAAAATAATCAGTTCATCTCTTCTTCCATTGGTAATTTTTTCAAGTTGTATGCCTTTGTATGGCCCTCTATCACATAGATATTTCCATGTAATAATGATAAAAAAGTCTAGAGATTAAACAGGTGTTTTTAATCAGTAGCAAAGACAACTAAAAAATAATACAAACCGTTAACATTATTCGAGTTGCCAATGGTTGAACTGGCCCCTAATTCACGACAATCATGAGAAAATTGTTCAACACTAGGAGAATTATGTGGTGTCTGATGTGAACCTTGCAAGTGTTGAGCCTCTACCTCATTATCCAATTCATTTTGAAAAAGGTTTCTCAAATTTTGTCTTCTGATATCTAAAGTGAGACATTAAATTAATGTCTCAATACATAGATTTTTTACAGATAAAACTCAATAAAAATAAAAGTATACCAGAATTAGATGAGTGGGTCAAAGATTATAATGAATTATTAGAAAGAGTAGTAGTTGGTTGATGAATGTTCACTCTAACCCTTTTATTTCTTAAATCTTACAATGTCAAAATAAAATTATTAGTTGATACTACAAATAGTGTAGCCAAAGCAAATAAAAGTATTCAATATAAGCAAATTTAAGTATTAAAATACATCAATATGATATAGAATATACAAGTTGGTAGAAAACCAGAAGGTTTTCTATGCATACAAGCATTTCCTGTTACATCATTATTACCTTTACCACCATGTACCCAATTTGTCTTTATTAATCAACATTTAAGTTTAGAGTTTAAATCACACTTAATAACACTAAAATAAAAATCAAATGACACAAACTAGTAAAGTGATACCTAGATGTGAGACTAAGTTTGACAAATCTTGTATCTCTGACGAGGGAAGTGTCTCGTTATCGGAAGTGTATTCGTTTAAAATAGCACCATAAGGGCGACCTTTGGAATATGGACGTGGTCTCTTGCTTCTCTTCGCCTTGTGACACCCGCCATAATCTATTCGACAAAATTCAAACTACATAATAGACTATTATATAATGAACGAAACTCATTTTCATTGTATAGAAAACAATCACAAAAATTATTTTGATGGTCAATATTTTTACCTGTCCAAAAATTAAAAGTTTCAAACTCATTGCTATACCTGATATCAAATAAGTCTTTTCTTGATGAGCCTTTTCTGTCCTTTGTGATCCTAACATGAAAAGATATTGTTAAAAACTCATTCAAAAAGATGGAAGTTTGAGATTCCAAATCCTACAACTTCAGTCACTTACACAATTCATGTGCACAAAGACACTTGTGAACATATTTCTATGTGACATAAGCTCATATATATATATATATATGTATATATATGAGCTTATGTCATATAGAAATATGTTCACATTTAAAACCTCCGGAGGAACAATATGTTTCTCCATTGGAAAAAGATTGGGGTGGGTGAAAATTTCAGGGCGATCGTCCCAACTTGGTTGATGCGAGACACTTACCTACAAAACACCCACTCCTCTTTTTATAAAAGAACTATTCACAAATCATGAATTGCTCAAACGTTACAAAATTCAATTACAAAGAAACTAGATGTCTCGGATTGACAAAGATATCCGAGGTTGTAAAAGAAATATAACGCTTATTACAATGAAAGAAAAACCACTACAATGAATACTTTTAGAAAAGATGTCCTTCGGATCAAGAACACCTTCAAAGACAAAATGATTTTTTCTCTTCCAAAGTAGCCAAGTGATAACGAGCCATAGCGAGGTCCTAAATTTGCTACTTGAACCTTGCCAAAAGAAACTTTACCACACCTCTAAAAATATTCAGCAAAGACAGTGGTAGAGGAGTTGGGAAGTTCATCCATGATAGAAAATCTTACCAAACACGAGCACTCTTTGGGCAATGCAATAAGACATGGTCAATGCTCTTGATTTCGCTAAAAAAAGTGCAAGTTGCATCTACAATAGAGTTGCAGTCGTGAGATAGGAGGAAATGACGGGTTGGATGCCGTTTGTGAAATATAAGCCAAGCAAAAAACTTAATTTTCATTAAGAGACATGCGCTCCAAATTATATTGAAGTCTAAAGCTGGTTTCGACCATCTAGGAGTGTTGTAATATTCATGGCAAAAAGAGGCTGTAGTGAATGTACACTTGCTACCGAAGCTCCACTCCATTTTGTCAGCAGCGGGACCAAAATTAAGCAGCCAGGTTCGAGTTGACACAGTTGAATTGGCAGCAGATTGCAGCAGCTAAAATGTTACGGCTAGAATTACAGTAGGCAACGTTTGCTGAGTATCCTAGGCGTGAACTGAGGGGGCCAGCTACATAAGTGACGGGTTTGAGCTTGCAATCTAGCCTCAAAGGAGATCGCAACATTCGCGAAGAGATAAGCGCAATGATCGCTTCCAAAAGGGCCTAGATAAACATCTAGCAGAGAGAATAAAATGACAGCCTCGTTCGACATTACAAGACTTCATATTGCAAATCGTGAAGGAAGCAAGAGATTTGTTTGAGGTCTAATTATCATGCCAAAAAGATGCCTTAATTCCATTCCCTATTAAAACACGGCTATTTGTGATTAGAATGTCCCAAAAATCAGCTCTTCGAAAGCAACATGCCACAATATTCCTCCAAATTGGTGATAACATCGAAGAATCCGCCTCCTTAATATCTTTCCAAAGCCACTTACAAAGTTAGCTATAATTTACTAGATCAAAATTGCGGATATATAATCCCCCAAGACACAATGGCAAATTAATCATAGCCCAACTCACTTTGTAAATACCATTCAAATTAGAGTCACCTCGCTACAAGAAATTCCTTACTAATTTAGTCAAAGTAACATTGATCATGGATGGCAATCGAAATAGCGACATTAAACAAATTAGGAGAGAAGCAATTACCGATTTAATTAGAACAAGTCTACCCGCATAAGAGAGGCATTTCCCTTTCCAATTTAAAAAGTGCTACTTGAACTTCAAAATTAATGGATCCCAAGATGCAATTGTTAGTCGATTGATGTAAAGAGGGGCACCAAGATATGTAATTTTGGGAAATTTCCTACTCGACACCCGAGAGATGCAACGCTTGACTGTAGTAGAGTTTTCGAATAGTTAATTTCGAGGAGAGAGCTCTTGTGATAGTTAATTTTGAGGCTCGAAATCAGCCCAAAACATTTCAAAATTCGCATAAAAGGAGCAATTACAATTGAATCAGCCGGAAGAAAACAGAGCGTATTGTTTGCGAATTGAAGTAATGAGATGTCTCTTTGAGAAGGCTCCAATTTGAAGCCTGGAATTAATCCCTCGATGATGCTTGAGTCATAAGTTGTTTTAGTCCCTCTACTACTAAGATAAAAATAAAAGGTGATAGTGGATCACCCTGTTTGACTCTTTTATGCAATCGAATTTTAGCACTCGGAATGCCATTAATGAGGATTGACGTGCTCGAGTGTTTTCTGCAATTGGAGAGCTAAGAAATCCATTTATTGTCAAATCCCATTCTTGAGAGAATCGCATCTATAAATTTCCAAGAGACACAATCAAAGACCTTATGAAAGTCAAGTTTCAGCATGAGACAAGATCGGTGGGATGAATGTACACGATTAACAATCTCCGAGGCCAGGAAGGAGCAATTGTGAATACTACACCCTTTGATGAAGGTGAATTGATTATTCGAAACTAAGTGGGGTAGAATCGGTTGTAGCCTTGAGGCTAAAAGCTTTGCCACAATTTTATAAACACAATGGATTAGAGCAATCGGCCTAAATTCGGAAAGTGTAGTGGAACCCAGTTTTTTCAAGATGAATACCGTATAAGATCCCTTAATACTCGAAGGAAGCTTGTAAGAGGAATGGAAATCATGAATGAGGGACATGGTGTCGGGTTTAAGGTATTCCCAAAAGCGCTTATAAAAGTAAAAATTAAAGCCATTGGGTCCTGGTGATTTATTCTCTCCTCATTTCAGCATGTAATTCCACACTTCATCTTTTGAAAAAGGCTCAAATAATGATAAATTTTGCCTTTCGGAAACCCTTCTGAAGTTCAAATGGCGGAGTGAATAGGGAATGTCAGGGGCAACATCAAACAATGATGAGTAATAATTACGTACCGCTTTGGTAATGTCCTCAACGCTTAAAGTTAAGCTCCTATTAATTTCTAATTGTAGAATTCAATTATTTTGGTAGTGGGATGATGCCATCCAATGAGGTGTTATTCTCTCCTAAAAGAGTCTACGAGACCCTAGATTATTGATGGCGGAGGCTTTCTAGGTTGTTGTGTAGCTCCTGAAGCTCCAATTTGTGTGCTGCAATTGTGAAGATACATCGGCTGTTAGAGGGCAGATTACGGTATTGGAAGTGTAATCGAGAACCACCAAGTTAAGCTCCTTAATACGCCTCTCAAGATTGCCAAAGTGAGTCGAGTGCCATAGTTTAACAGCCTTACCAAGACATTGAAGACGATATGCCAAATCTTTATTCCCATGTAAAGTTTAAATTTCAGCTCAAGATTGTTTAACAAAGGATAGGAATTCCTTATTATCCCACTAAAGATTTAATGAGTGAAATGGGCACTGTCTAGAGAGGGGGGCTGATGTTGATCGAAAAATCAATGGCAAGTGATCTGAGAGAGTGGAATCAATGGTGGTTACCGACATGTTCAGCCATAAATTCGAGTAGTCCAAAGATGATAAAACACGGTCTATGTGGGAAAAAGAAATGGAGCTGTGCCAAGTATATTCGCGGTCGTGTAACAAAAGATCTAAGAGTTCTCCTTCACGAACAAAGTCCTGGAATGCAACCATGGAAGATGATGATCTGCCACTAGACCTTTCTGGGGTAGTAAGAACTTGGTTAAAGTCTCCACAGATTAACAAATTTTGTAATTCCCTAGTGATAGGAAGTAGTTCATGCCACAAGGCGTTGCAAGAATCACAGTCCGTAGGTCCATAAAGAGCAATGATATGGTGCTCGGTTTGCGCCAAACTGTATTTGAATAAGACCCATCTTTCTGAAGATTGAATTACACTGCCATGAATTGTTGCCGAGTTCCCAGAGAAAAGTAAACCACTCGAGAAGCCATGAGATGGAACGAAGAAGAAGTCATGATTATTATACCCCCAAAAATTACGAACAACATAGTTCGGGATTAAACTCATCTTAGTCTCAACTAAAAAGAACACATTCACATTGAATCTATTAATGCATTTGCGTATAAATTCTTGTTTCGAACTATTACGCAAACCTCCTCAGCAATTCCAACAAAATAGATTTAATGACATAAAGAAAGCTAATAAAACTCGAGGGTAGATTCCCTTAGGATGTACCTACTGAGCCCATGGATGCCAAAATTACTTCTCTATGCTTCTTATTAAATATTCCTAATTTCTTTCCAACCTCAAAAACCTGTCCATTATCATTTATTGGCGAATTGCTAGACAAAAGAAACACTCTATTCATGTTGCTTATGTCCCATTCAAAAGAGGACTGATTTAATTCTGAATTCCTGGGATCACTACTGCTAACTGAGTTGTCTGAGGTATGGTTGGGGATCGGGGCTGAACTGGTTTGCTTCTCCATGTCATCAAAGGTTGAACCAACCCAACAATTCAATCGAATGTCTGAATCTATTGCCACTACTAGCAGTGAGGGTGAGCTGCCCGGTTCTGAACTTGTTTTCGATGCACGGTGGTGGTGGTTTCTGCAAGCAATCGCTTGTCTGAAGTTTACATGGACTGGGTAAATATGATCGCTGATATTAAGGTTGAATACATGGTTGGTAAAGCCAAGTGGTGCAGAAACTAAGTATGATACCACATCTAATCTTTCGGGCGAATCAAAGTCAAAATCAACGTGGAAAAGACCTCCAATTAAATCTAAAAGATGCTGAATTAAAGGTAATGTGATCATTGCCGAGGGAATACCAAGGAAGTCCACATAAACTAAGCATCCCAATTGATTAATCTTTGATGAAAACACCGTCACTTTCAATAAAAGCTGCCAATGCATCCTTCGAGAGGAAGGTAATAACCATGTGATCACCTCCCAAAGGAGCGATGAATTTGATGGCAAAATTCTGATCAACTATGATATCATTAAGTCTCAAGATTAAAGCCAAATTACCGACCTTTGCAATACAAGAAAGAGTAGTCCAATCCGCTACTGAAAAGGTGTTGTCAACAAGAACGTCATAAGTAGACTGATTGTTTGAAACAACTTCTTCATATGAATGACCACCTCTCGGAGATTCACGGAAAGTGGTTTTCTGAGGTTTCTTGGTTTGAGATTGGGACTTATTCTGGGTTGGAGTAGGGGTTTTGGACGAGGCTGCACGTTGGTCATACCTAGCTTTAAAAGCTCTTAAACGAATGTTTCCAATGGATACGACATTAAGACGGTAAAGAGCCTTGTGGAAGAGGATCAAACCATCAAGATGATGAAACCAAAATTCAGATTTTTGGCGTTTCTCTTCTTGGCAGTGTAAACCAAGCCATGTACACCATACTTAACAAACACACGACGCATGGCTGAAGCATCATGGGAGTTAGGGTATTTCTCAAAGTATGCTTTTTGTTTCCTAGGGTTCAGATTGAGATGGTTGCAAGGGTGGGAAGGTTGTGGATGGGATCTACTAGATTGGGAGGCAAGGTGGGGCTGGGTAGTGGTTGCAGGTTGACGACGGCGTTGGGTGTAGGTGAGGTGCGCCGCCATTAGGGTTTATAT
>CATIWQ010174306.1:0-17404 GCA_949673415.1 Euphorbia schlechtendalii | reverse complement strand
CCTAAAGTCAACATTGCAACAAAAGCCTCCTACAACGGAGCGGTTCTCGGGACATCCCTGAATTTCTATTTAACTTATTTATTCCTCATGTTTTAATTTTTGATTGAAGGGGCAAAAATTTTTGCTTCACATAAACTCAATCAAACAATTAAAACATTCATCATAAAAACGTATTAACAATATCCTTTTTTCTCTGATTTGTTATAGGAAGCAGGTCAAAACACAACCAAAGAATGAAACGGTTATCTCAATGACTGAAGAATGAAACAGTCTCAACCGAAGAATGAAACGGTTACCGACCACAACAGGGACACCGCCGAAAGAAACAGTCGACCCGCCCACAAGGGGCATCAAACCCTATGAAGACACAGCGCCAGAATGGAAGGCCTATGTCATCACCAATTGGGAACAAGAAGTCACTAGCCGCACAAATCAGGTATATTCTTAATCCCTCCGCTCTTTACGTGTGATAATACTGGTTATACAACCAGCAATTATCACACGAGGGGCAGTTGTGAGCACGAAATTTTGTACCAGCTCGCGCGTTCAATGATGATGGCTTTTCGGGAAATTTATCCTCGAATCACATGATTTTCGACCATCTGACGATCTTCAAATGGGAATCCTCCTCGGACGTTTTAAATTATTTAACTAAATAAAAAAATACAAAAAAAATATAAAATTAAAATATAAAATATAAAATAATAAAAAAAATGAAAGGGGGCGTTATCCCGATCACGAGGGAGCCTCGCGCGGAGGTAGCCTCGCGAGGAGGCAGCCTCGCGCGGGGCTGCGTGAGGCAGCCCGCGCAAGGCAGCCTCGCGCAGGGCTTGGCAAGGCAGCCCGCGCGAGGCCGAGCGAGGCAGCCTCTCGGATCCAAAAAATACTTTCGGATCCCAAATTTCTTCATCTTTTTATAAAATTTCTTCATCTTTCTTATAAAATTTCTTCATCTTTTCTTCTAAATTCCTCAGATATTCTCCGGTCTAAAACCAATTTAGAACCCGAGTCTGATTATCTTTTGGATAAATAAACACGTTATTTTTCAATTAAATTACACTAAAATACCAAGAATTAAACGAAGATTTTTGGACTTTTTACATCAACCTTTTCACTTAAACCAAAACGAATGAGGAACGCTCCCGGGGATCTAACGGACACGCCGAAGTGGATTCACGCCAAAAGGGTAAAGCCTCTGAGTTCCTAGAGTTGCTTATTTTTGTGCTCCCCCCTTTTTTCTTAATTCCTTTCTACATATGAACCTAGGAATTATTTTATGTTATTGTAAATATTGAAATTCTCCTCTTCTTTTATTTCTTTTTATCTTTTTGTATTAGAATACCCCCACGAAGGGAATAAAATATATTCCCGAATAACAGACCTCACATTTTGCCATGCGGTCATTTTCACTTATAAAATTGACCAACATACGTGTAAATAAAAATGAACTTTTTTTATTTAAATTAACAAATTTAAATCACCGACGTTTTAATTAGGCCACACGGGCCTCGTCAAAATTAAATCGAACATACGTGTTATCTCCTGTGCTAACCTTTGTGGATGCAAGTTAGATGTATGTTTAGGATTTATTTTCCTTCGGGTATTGCACATATTTTTTTACGAAAAATGTAATTAATAGGATAGCGGGCGGTTGCATCCCCCGATTTTGAAGCATTGTAATTTTCATTTTTTTTTTCGCATTTACTTTCCGAACTTACTTACGGTTTTGTGGATGGTTTATTTTTCCACTTTGTGAATGATTTATTATTCCGCAATACGTGAATCATGCATTTTAACCTCAAAAACAACCTAAGTGTTAATATGCACAATTAAAAGAAAACGGTTTTCTGTAGATGTAATATATTGTGATCACTTAAGAAATAAGTAACTTATCCCGGACCTGAATCTTTGTGTCTTGGTGGGCAGTCCCCCGGACGTTAAGTCTCACAGGACTCTAATTCTTGGAAAGAGCTAATCCAGGTGGCGACTCCACACTGAGAGATGGCGGATTCGGGTTCGAACTGATCTTAAACATTTTCGTCTTTTTCTCTTTCAAACCTTTTTCTCCCGGGTCCCCGACCCGGTACCTTTTCTTCCTTTTTCAAAACATCCCGGTGGACCGCGCCTATGAATCCTGCTGGCTCTCGGCCCACTACTCCGTGTCACCCACTCACAGGCTTATTCAATTTTTAAAAGATCCTTCTTAGTAATATTTTCGAGTTGATTTTCAAGCGGTCTAGTAGCTACTATCTACCAACGGGTTCTTCCTCAATGGGAGGTTTTGGTTGGTGAAAATCCATTTGGATCAATCGTAGAGGCTATCCTAGATTAGAGGCTAGTGCTAATAGAGTTCTACCAAATTGCTATAAGAGAATGCCACACCAAAGAAGGATCGCATCAACAGGTAATGCTCTTTACTTAGATTCTAAGTCTCTTTTAATAAGTTTTATATTATATTAATCATGGCATGCTTAGGAGATCCTTTAGAGTTAATTTTAAGATTTAAAATTTCACCTTGAAGGTTTGCATGTTCAATTACTATTTTGATTAACCAATAGTGGTATTGGAGTCTTCCTTATGCTATGCATGATTAATGATAATATGTTGAAATTGATATTTTTCTATGAATTGATTAAAGTATGCTATGCATGACTTAGGTTTCAATTCTTGTAATAGAAAATGATGTGATAACTAGATTAAGGTTTTGCTCAAACTTAGTCTTGGTGATTATAATATAAATTAACGATCTTTTACCACACATGTAAATGCTTTAAATTGAGGGTCATCCCATACTTCACTCAATTAAAAGAAATAAATCTTTAAATCATAATTTTCTGTGGTACAACGAATCAAAGTGCCCATGGTTATTTTGGCAATGATTAGAGTTGGATGCTCATTCACTTTAAGGGGGCCTCTCTTTTTTGGAAATCTCCATCGGTATTAGGTTCAAGTGTACCCAATAGACCTTTATGACTTAGTTGATTTTTAGTATGGGAATTGAATTCCGCATATGTTTATACAAACGTGTTTTAAGTTGTTAAATTAAAACTTATAGATATAGGTGCAAGAACTTAAACATGGACCTTATTTATGTTTCATTCTATGTGGAGTCTTAGCATAATGGAATGATTATGATATATCAATCTTGAGCATGTTCCCTTAGATTAATAATTCTAAATAGCCTAGAATTGTTATTATCATAATCATATCCATCGTATAAGACCTAGACTAGGGTGAGACCAGCTTCACCAATAAAATCCCTACAATAATAGTAAGGTGGTAGACTATCTTCCCGTCATAAGTCATGATACAAACCTTATTAACAGATGTAAGGACATGTACACCATGCTTTCCCTTAGCATATGTTTGGTCATGACACTAAATGTGGTTAATGCCTTAACCAAAATGGGTTAGTTGTCCATGTTAGTGGAGCTAATGCTAGATTAGAGATACATTGGAGGAGTCGTACAATCAGGTACACATGTCTCGAGAAAGAGAATTCAAATAGATTTACAAATCCATGGGATACAAATGGATGGGTTCCAACCATAGTTTTATTGTTATGGCTTAGCCTGCTAGAACGGGGTCATGATGAGTGACCATGGATACTACCTACTAAGAAAAATTGGTTGAACCAAATTTCTCGAATTTAAATTGAAGGGGTTATTTGAATGTCGAGAAATAGTAGGAATTATGTATTTAATTAAAAACCTTATATTAAATGCATGTACATAGACTAATGTCTGAACAATTTCTATCTTATATCTAGGTTGAATATGATCACTAATGAAAAAAACTTTCATTTATATTGGTCCTCTTGTTAACATAAAATATGATGTTTACAACTTTAATGAGTGGTTTGAGACTGTTAGAGGAGTTCTTCAGAACTACTACCTAGATTACATTCTAACTGATCCAAGTCTTGAACACCTTGGCAATTATGCTTTTGCATGTGAGATGAATGATTATGAAGCATAAGGGAAATTGTGATTTTGTTACAAAATGCATGTTAGAAAACATGCTCCCGAAGTACATGCGTGTGTACAAAGGGTTGGACCTTACAACCATGATTCATCTTCTCAAGTTAGTGAAAGGTCTAGAAGATAGATTGTTCCATAGAAAGTTGTAGGGAAACACCTCAGCAGTAGAATTGGTCATATACATATATGACATCTCAAAGAAACTAAGAGAGTTGGGAGTTGAGTACACTGAGTAGTCTTTGAGGGAAATGGTATTGAGGGGATTACCTAATAAATATGATTCCTTCAAGAAGATGCTTAAGTACTATTCTCCCAACTGTACCTTGACCCAACTTATGGACATGCTCAAAATTTATGAGTTTGAATATAGAAATAAACTCAGGAGCAAGTGAATGTTGAGGACCTTAAGTTGAAGAAACTTAAAGGTTTAAAAGTCAAGAGAAACCTCATGAATAAGTTAAAGTTAAAAAGGGAAAATATTTCTCTTAGAACAAGCACATTGGATAATGATGAAGGTTGTGGCTTGAATTTCTAGAGGTATGTTCACACTAGAGAGTTTCTGTACAGTTCCCTATGAGTTTACATGAGTTTTGGATACTGGTTGTGGTACTCATATCTGTACTTCTATGTAGGGGTTGCGAAATAGTAAGAGGCTTGCAAAGAGGGAAATGGACCTAAGAGTTAGAAATGGAGCATGAGTTACTACAACAAATGTAGGAACATATAGCCTTCATTTGCATAGTGGCCTAGTTTTATTTTGAATAATTGTTGTTATAAGCCTGCTGTCACTAAGAATATTATTTTTGTTGCGTGTTTAGCAACAAATGAATTTGAACTTTTATATTCTAATAATAGTTGTTAAATTCAATGCGATAATGTTCTTTATGCTTGTGGAATATGTGTTGATGGCATTTATGATCTAGATACTAAAATTGAAATTCTAAATATGAACATTGTTAAGAAATTAAGGTTAGATAATGAGAGATCCTCATACTTATAGTACTGTCATCTAGGCCATATAAATTAGACTCACTTAACTAAGTTACAAAAATGTGGTGACTTGGGCCTAATGGAATGGGAATCTTATGGGGCGTGCGAACCTTGTTTAAAGGGAAATATGACTAAGAAACATTTCAAAGGTAAGCATCAGTGTGCCACTGGTGCCTTGGAAATAATACATTTTGATGTATGTGGTCCAATGAGTGTTAAGACACATGAGAGTTTCGTCTACTTCATAACCTTTATCGATGTTTACTCATTATGGTTATATGTACCAATTGAGGCACAAGTATGAAAGTTTTGAGAAATTCAAAAATTTCAGAGCTAAAGTAGATAAACAAAGCTTGGGAAAAGTATTAAGGCCCTTTGATCTAATCGAGGCGGCTAATACTTAAGCCAAGAGTTTCAGGATTATCTAAGGGATAATGGTATTTTATCCTAATAGACACCTCCTTCTACATCCTAACACAATGGAGTGTAAGAAAGGAGAAATTGAACCCTGCTCGATATTGTTCAGTCCATGATGAGCTAAGCAGAACTCACTAGATCCTTTTGGGGTTATGCACTTGAGAGCGCAGTTTATATTATAAACAGAGTTCCCTAGAAATTAGTTGATGAAACACCATACGAAATGTGGAATTGTAAGAAACCTTCTCTTTCTCACTAGAGAGTTTGGTGATGTCCTACTTATGTAAAAAGGATAAGTTTAGATAAGCTAGTTGCTAAGTATGATCGGTGTCTATTTGTAGGTTACCCTAAGGAGACTATGGGTTATACCTTTTATGATCCCAAGAAATGAAGGGTACTTGTTTCAATTCCTTGAGAAGGAGCATATGCTTTCAAAATCTAGTGGGAGCAATCTTGAATAAGGCATTCAAGAAGATCAAACAGACAATCAACTGATTGTTCCTATGCTTGTTACACAAGAAAGTGTAATCATGGAATAACCTATTATAACACTAACATTACGTAGGTCAGGTCGGGCTCCAATCGCTCTTGAGCGATACGGTTTTCTCATCACTGATGATAAATATTCCTTATTGAAAATGATGAGCCCAAGACTTAAAAGGAGGCAATGGAAGGCTTAGAGTTTGACAAATGGTTAACAGCCATGAAGTCAGAGATGGACTCAATGTACGAAACCAAGTTTGGAACTTGGTTGATGCTCCAAGTGGGTTTAAGCACATAGGATGCAAGTGGGTTTTCAAGAAGAAAACTAACATGGACGTTAATATAATTATCTATAAAGCAAGGCTAGTTATAAAAGGTTACAGTCAAAAGGAAGGTATTGACTATGATGAAACCTTTTCACTAGTAGTCATGTTTAAGTCTATTAGAATACTTCTTGCCATCGTTGCTCATAACGATTATGAGATCTGGCAGATGGATGTGAAAACATCGTTCGTTAATGGGAACTTGAATAGGGATGTATATATGGTAGAATATAAAGGTTTAACACCCAAGGATGGCTCGATGGTATGCAAGTTACAAAGGTCCATTTATGGACTTTAGCAAGCATCAAGGAGTTGGAATATTAGGTTTGACGAGACAATATGAGAAATTAGTTTTGTGTAAAATGCTAACGAGCCCTATGTATAGAAGAAGGCTAGTGGGAGTGCAATCATTTTCCTTGTATTATATGTCGATGACATATTACTGATAGGAAACGATTTTCTTTTTCTTCAGATGGTAAAGTCATAGTTGTCAAAGAAGTTCTCCAAGAAAGACCTTAGAGAAGCAGCATTTATACTAGGTATAAAGATCTACCGTGATAGATCAAGAAAGCTGCTAGGTTTTTCTCAAAGTACATACCTAAACAAGGTTTTGGCTAGATTTAACCTTTAACCTTGAGCCGTTACGAAAGGGTTATCTCTCAATGTCTGATAGGATTAACATTTCTAAATCTGAGTGTCTGAGAACACAAGTGGACAGACTACGCATGAATGGAATACCCTATTCAGCTATAGTAACCATTATATATGCTATGGTATGCACTCGGCCTGACGTCTCACATGCGTTGAGCGTCATGAGCATATTTCAATCTGATCCAAGTGTGAAGCATTGGATGGCCGTTAAAATTATCCTTAAGTACTTACGTAGTAACGATATGTTTTTGGCAGATAGAGAAGGTGATCTCGCTCTGAAGGGATACACTAACATGAGTTTTCATTCTGATAAGGATGATTACAACTCCCAATCAGGGTGTGTGTTTATGTTAAATGGAATTGTAGTTGTTTGGAAAAGTTTCAAATAGGATACAACTACTGATTCAACCATTGAATCTGAGTATATAACCGCTTCATAAGCTGCTAAACAAGCTTTCTGACTTAAGGAATTTATTGGTGATCTCAGTGTGGTGTCCAACATTGTAAATCCAATAGTGTTTTATTGAGATAATAATGGGGATATTGCTCAGACAAAGGAACCACAACTCATCAGATAAACAGACACATTGATAAGATAAAGTCCTTGACTACTTCATATGCGAGGGCATAGTGGGAGCTATGTGGTGTGAGAACTACACACACGTGTTACTATGAATATTCTAAATATCCCTAGTCATAGTTTCATTAAGACTAGACATCAATGAAGCAGACAGACTAGCATGTGTAGGTTTACTCCTTGGATTAGATCTAAGCAACTGATCTCATGAGCTAAAGGTTGTACCTTAAGTTAACATATGAATGTATTCGGGTAATACATTGGAGACTGCTATAAGACAGATAATCAGAAATAACTATATCCATGTGTTGGTGTCATGTCTTATTGCAATAGCAGTACAAGTATCCTCAAACTTGAGATACTGATTACCTTGTATAGGAGTTGCTATACTTTGGGTCATACTTATTCATACCCTAGCGATCAGGATGATATGGGTGATTACGAGTATATTGACGAACACATGTTGGTAAGCTGAGTAGTAAGGATGGGATCCATCGCTCCTGATATAGTGATATAATGGGAGATGTACCTTAAGGCCTCTTGTTGAAGAGATACACTCATAAACCTATGATCAGAGTATAAGATTGATAGAATAGGTTTCTAGTCTATCTTGATACATTATGGAGAGTGGTGTTCTTCGTTAACAAGTCTAATTCTAGGACAGCTACGGCTATTACATGAGCTGACACTTAATCTGAGCTTAATAAACTAGATGGTTCTTAACCTTATGGAAGGAGATTATTGTGTTGATTGCTATTGCAGAATTGGATCAAGTCACAAGCACATAACATTTCGAGTATCGAGGGATCATATGCCTATTGGTTAATCAAGATAGTAATTGAACATGCAATGTTGCAAGGTGAAATTTAAAAACTTAAAATTAACCATAAAGGATGTCCTAAGTATTCCATGATTGATATAATCTAAGTTGAAATGTTCCATAGATGCCAATAGGTTTATAAAACTTATAAAAGAAACCCTGATATCTAAGTTTAGAACATTACCAGTTGATGCATGCCTCTCCTTCAATTTGGATGCGTCATTACCTTAGAGCATGGTCGCCACTTTTCTACTGATAAGTTTAATAACTTTTCGCAAAGAGTTTGGCTCTATATTAGTGATGCCAAAAACTTGTTCATGTAAAGTATAGGTGTTGTCAGTACCTCTTATCAAATAGAAAAATGATGATAATTGCAAGTATACAGTTGCGATGTAGTTTTAAAAGATATCGATCCCACAAGGAAGGACTAGCTCTAAAGATCAACAAGGAAGGCAAGAGAAGAAAATAAAATTTATTGATATTTTAGATAGGAGGGTTAGAATGAAGAATGAGTTAATATAGATATGAAAGATTAGAGAATCTAAATATATAGATTTTCCCTATGAAATAAGGATAGTAGAGAAAACATGCAAGTTCAACAAAGATGTTACGATTCACTAAACTAATCTAATAGACTCGGTTCAAAATACCTAGATGTTCAATTATTCACTGCAGAGCAACACATGAAATAACTTTTCTAAACCTAGCACAAACGAATTAAGACAATTATATAAAACTGGACAGCATCAATACTATGCTTAGTACGAGTCTCTCTCACATAGCCACATTTAGCAAGTTACCATTCCAAAAATGTTGGCTCACTAAACAGCGTTATATCACAGATCCAATGATTATAACCGATATTGTTAACCCCGAAACTACTCTTAAAATTAACTCCAACCATATAACTTGATTAATTGAAAAGACTTAACACGAAATATGCATTATGACACATAGACATATTATAAACTTCGAAATAGAAAGTATAAGTAGAAAGCAAAGCAAAGTTGTAAGGTATGTAAGTGAAAGCTAAAGTTAATCAAACCGTATCCACTCTTTAATGGGAGTCGTCAATTCCCATAATTGCTACATCTACTTTGAATTCGGTCTTGGCCCGTACGGAACCTCCGCTAGGATGCTATTCTTTACAATTATGAAACAAACGAATATTGAAGAACGAGAACTTTTATTGATAAGTGATTTGCAAGTACACTTATTTAATAATCGCTCGAGAATATAGAGAAATCTAGTGATCGAAATAAGGATTCGAATCACTTAAACATTTTCTCGCTAACACTTATGAACGTAGTGAATTCTCTTTTTATACACGCACTATATCTCACTCATGCACTCTAATGCACGACTGCTACATGAAATTTTAAGGTTTGGAGCCCTATTTATAGAGTTCTAAGGGTTGCGTCTATCCATACGAACTCCATTGGTGAATGATTGCATCACTTCACTGTGATTGGTTGAGAAGCTTCAATCTAATCTACAATGGATAGGCACCTTTTCATGATTGGTTGATTTCTGATAGATGTCTATTCATTGGTAGTTGATGATAGTTGATGGCGTTGATCATTCTTATCTGGCAGTTGGTAGTTAAGAAGATTAAACCAGAAAACTGTCCAAGTCACAGCTGCAATATACAAGTCACGACCGTGAATCTCTGATTGGTACATTTCTATTTTGAAGAAGAATAAGTCGTGCCCGCGAATGGTTGTCACGACCGTGAATTGCATTTTTCTTCATAATTCTCCTTGTAACTTCACCGATCTTTGACAGCTTTGATCCTAAGCCAAATCTTTAAGTTCCACACATCTTTTTGCACTTTTTTCACTCTTTTTTCATAAAATTCCACTTTAAATCATCTTACTCCCAAGATTTACCTAGTATCTGTGTTTGCATAAAAAACAACTACATACCACATGAAATCTTTTATATGAAGTATAAAAATGACTTAACCTATAGCATTTAGTGTGTAAAATTAATATGATAATAAGTGTAATTATACACTTATCACATAGCCACTCATCATAACCCCCACTATCGTAGGTCAAGCCATAACAAGATAACCATTATTGGAACCCATCCATTTGCATCTCATGCAATTGCTAATTCATTTGAGTTCTCTTTCTCGAGACGTGCATACCCAATTGTACAACTCCTCAAATGTGTCTCCAATTTGGCATTATCTCTAATAATATGGATAATTAACC
The DNA here is from genome assembly GCA_949673415.1 of Euphorbia schlechtendalii. Taxonomy (NCBI): domain Eukaryota; kingdom Viridiplantae; phylum Streptophyta; class Magnoliopsida; order Malpighiales; family Euphorbiaceae; genus Euphorbia; species Euphorbia schlechtendalii. The sequence goes on along the minus strand of CATIWQ010174306.1, from coordinate 6,944 downwards.
CTCCTTAGTTAAGGCATTAACCCCATCTAGTCTCATGACCAAACACATGTTAAGGGAATGCATTTTTTACATGTGCTTACATTCGTTAATAAGGTTCATATCACGATTTATGATGGGAAGACTATATACCGCTTAATATTGTTGTGGGTATTTTATTGTTACCACTTGTCTCGCCCTAGTCTAGGTCTTATACAATGGATAGATTATGAAAATAATAATAATTTCGGGCTATAAGGAATTATTAACTCTAAGGGAACATGCTCTTGCTCAGTACATCATAATCATTCCATCATGCCAAGACTCCACATAGCATGCAAAACAAACACGGTCCATATTTAAGTTCATTGCACCTATTTCTATAAGTTTTAATTTAACAACTTAAACCACGTCTGTAAAATCATATGCAGAATCTAATTCCCATACTAGAAATCAACAAAGTCATAAAAATCCCTTGGGTAAACTTGAATCTAATACCGATGGAGAGGTCAAGGTAGGAGAGGCCCCCTTGAAGTGAATGAGTAGCTAAGTCCAATCCCTGCCAAAATAACCATGGGCACTTCGATTCGTTATACCACAAATAACTATGATTTAAAGATTTCATTCTTTAATTGAGTGAAGTACGAAATGACCCTCGATTAAAGCATTTACAAGTTTAGTAAAACATTGTTAATTTATATGATAATCACTTAGACTAAGTTTGAGAAAAATCTTAATCTAATTATCACATCATTTTCTATAGCAGGAATTGAAACCTAAATCAATAGCATACTTTAATCAATTAATAGAAAATCACATTTTAACACATTATAGTCAATCATGTACAGCATAAGGCAGGGTCTGATACCATTTTTGGTTAATCAAGATAGTTATCGAAGATGCAAGATAGCAAGGTGAAATTTCAAAACTTAAGATTAACCTAAAGGATCTCCTAAGCATGTCATGATTGATATAATATTTGTTAAAACGTTCTATAGATGTTTTTAGGTTTATCAAGCTTGTAAAAGAAACCTAGCATCTAAGGTTTAGAGCATTACTAGTTGATGCATGCTTTCTCTCTTTTAGTAGCGGTGTTCCCTTTGAGTAATTCGGTAAAACTTCATTCGCACAAGCTTCCAAACTAGGAGAGCCTTTGCAATTAATCCACAAAGATCTTCACCGACCAAAACCTCATTAAGGAAGAACCAGTTAATGAATAGCAGTTGCTAGACCGCTCAAAAATCAACCTGAAAAATAAACTGAGAAGGCTCACTTTAGATAGAGCCTCAAAAGAATTCTTTGATTGTTTGGGAAACTCATGAAGGATCTCGCCCAACAATAGAAGAAGAGGGATTCGAATACAGAGAGAAAATATAAGCTTAAAGCTATTTTTTTATGTGTGTTGTGAATAAAGAGAGGAGTTGGAGGGCTATATACAGGGAAAATGGGGAGTGTTAGACTCCCCTTCAATAACTAGATGGGATGGGAATTTTCCCATCCCATCCCTATCGGGTTAACCGCATGGGTCAAGGAGACTCGCGAGCTAATCTATGCAGGTTGCAAGGGAAGCAATAGTGGGCTTCCCTTGCTTTGCCTCTAGCATAGGCTTATGACCTGTGCAAGCGCTACATTGGGAAACGCTTGCATGTGGGCTTGCTCCACCCGCTAGCAGCCTACAAGCTTTTTTAGCTCACGAGGCAGCAACGCCAGCCTCAATTTGAACAACCCATATTCATTTTGGGGCCCACTTACAACGGGAAAATTCCCTTGCTCCGCTCTGTGTATTTTCCCTATTTCCCCTTTATTCCTTTTAATTATAAATTTGGTTTAACTTATTAATAATTATTCTAACAGATTCAACAACTTATATTTTCGGCATAGACCCTATCTATAGGTTCTTTACTTAGTCTAATAAATACCCAAAGTGTGTGACATCATAGGATCCCAAAGTATAGAGCCTCTAGAGTTTAACCTAAACTTGGCTTCCCATCCGGGAACCTTTAGGCTCAATGTTCCAGACTGATATGGAACCCGATAGCTCTAGATGATCGAATGTGCTTTCTAGCAAATGTGTATGATCCCTCGATACTTAGAACATCACATGATTATGACTTGATTCGATTCTGCAGTAATAACCAATACAATACACTCCTTCCATCAAGTTAAGTACCATCAGTTTATTAAGCTCGAATTAAGTGCTAGCTCATGTAATAGCCGTAGCTATCCTGGAATTAGACTTGTTCACGAAGAACACCACTCAGCCATTATGTATCAAGATTGACTAGAAACCCTTTCTATCAATCTTATACTCTGATCTGAGGTTTATGAGTGTGTCACTTCAACAAGGGGCCCTAAGGTATATCTCCCATTATATCACTATATCAAGAGTGATGTATCCAATCTTGACTACATAGCTTATGAACATGTGATCATCACTATACCTGTAATCACCTGTATCATCCTAATTGCCAAGGTATGAATAAGTATGACCCAAAGTATAGCAACTCTTACATAAGGTAACTGGTATCTCATGTTTTAGGATACTTGTATTGCTAATATAATAAGACATGACACCAACACATGGATATAGTTATTTTCGAGTATCTTTCTTAAAGCTGTCTCTAATGTATTACCCAAATACATTCATGCGTTAACTCAAGGTACCACCTTCAACATGTGAGATTGGCTGCTTGGATTTAATCTAAGGAGTAAGCCTATACATGCTAGTCGGTCCGCTCAATTAATGTCGAGCCTCAATGAAACTATGACTAGGGATATTTAGACTATTCATAGTAACACGTATGTGCAGTTCTCACTCCACATAGCTCCCATTACGTCCTTGCACTTTTACGCTATGAAGTAGTCTTGGACTTTATCTTATCAATGCGCATATACATAATACTATACATATATGAGACCAACGAGATACATAAATAAGAAAGAAAACACTAATAAGCAATAAAAATGCCTTGATTATTATTATTAATAATCTAAAACCGTTTTTACATTATAACTAATCAAGACATATCACCCTAATTGCCTCTGGGGCATACATCATGTCTAACACAATCAAGGTGATGGACATGGATGACATTGAATTTGAAAACCCAATAAACTAGTACCGTCATGTTTAGGAATAGAATTAAATTTTGAAAAGTCGAATTTAAATATAAAGAAATATGTAGTAAACCTATAAATTGCCTTTCTTCATATTGTTGAGCATAAATTAAGATATTCTTTTGTTGAATAGTCTGTCTAATTGAAAACCCGAAAAGGGCACTTTGCAAAAAATTTAGGACAATAAGAGAATACAGTCAGCTCTCAACGTTAAAACCTAAAAGGCTAAGTTGTCAATAAGGATTAAATCATTGCATGTTTTAGAAATGGTAGTGGAAATCATTTATCTATTCCTAAGAAACAATGGATGTATTTCATCAATCTTCCCTTCGAAATAAGGATCATCACAATGGGAAGCAACTCGCAAGCTTTGGGGCTTAGTAAACAATGGATCAAGTTGATACCAATGTTAGTGTCATTAATGCCCTACTGAATAGGAATTTGAGTGTCAAAAATTTGGTAACTCATCTAAATCTACACAAAACTATATTCAAGCTTCAAATTAGGCTTCGATCCAACCTCAAATAAAATTTCAACTCGGACCAAAGTCCATCCCTGTTAACTAGCCCAAATGAATCCCACATAACCACTCAAGATTGCGTAGTCGCCACAAGAGCATCAGCTAACCGGGTCATAGGAATCCCACATCCTCATGTATAGCATGTGAGCATTCAAATTTGTTCATTCACATACACATATATGTGAATAATTTATTGTAGGTTGTAGTCATGCCACTATCTTACCATGATTCCATCCATGTCACGCCATTGTCTTGTCATGACTTCACCTTATCGTACCACTATCTTACCGCATCTTGAGCCTCTTTGTGCCACTGTGTTTCTATGACTCTATCCTTATCACGCCATTGTGTTGTCATGACTTCACCTTGTCATGCCACTATCTTTCCATGTCTTGATCCTCATCATGCCACTTTCTTTCCATGACTACATCCTTATCACGCAACTGTCTTTCCATGACTTCACCTTCTCATGTCTCGGCCTTGGTCATGCCATTTTCTTACCAAAACTCCATCCTTGTCATGAAATTGTATTTTCGTGACTTCACCTTACCGTGCCTCTATCTTGTCGCAACACATTTTAGAAATAAACGTCTTCTAGGGGTAAAGTTTAGCCTTTCCAAAGGCGCTTCTACTATATTTTCAAACTAAACCAAATTTTTTCCACCAAATATTATTTATTAATTTTCTCCTCTAGATTGAAGGGGAAAAATATTTTGTTTCTAAAATGCCAATCAAGGAGTTAAAACATGCTTATTGACACTACTAAGCTCGAAAAACATCCATGTTGGGGTTTCCAAATGCACGGTGATCTTCCATGTTTTAAGGTCAACTTCAACACTCATTATTTATTGTTTATTTCGTAAGATCGGGAAGCATCCGTTTTAGGATGTCTAAAAGGCATGGGAAAATTCCACGTTTTGAGGTCACCTTCAGCACTCATTATTTTTGGGTGATTCTGTAAGATCAAAAAGCATCCATGTTGGGATGTCCAAAGAGCATGAGAAAATTCCATGTTTTGAGGTCAACTTCGGCACTCATTATTTCCGTATGATTTCGTAAGATCGGGAAGCATCCATGTTGGGGAGATCCAAAGAGTACGGGAAAATTCCATGTTTTGAGGTCAACTTAAGCACTCATTATTTCTGGGTGATTCAGTAAGATTGGAAAACATCCATGTTGGGGTTTTCAAAGAGCACGATGATTTTCCATGTTCTGAGATCATCTTCAACACTTATTATTTTCGGGTGGTTACTTAAGATCGGGAAGCATCCATGTTAGGGATTTCAAAAGAGCACGGGAAAATTCCATGTTCTGAGGTAAATTTTACCACTCATTATTTCTGGTTGATTCCATAAAATTGAAAAGCATCCATGTTGGGGTTTCCAAAGAGAACAGCGGTCTTTCATGTTCTGAGGTCAACTTTAACACTCATTATGCCCGGTTGATTATGTTAGATCAGAAAACATCCATGTTGGGGATGTCCAAATTGCACGAAAAATTTCCATGTTATGAGGTCATCTTCAGCACTCATTATTTCCAAGTGATACTATAAGATTGGAAAACATCCATGTTGGGGTTTCTAAAGAGTACAAGGGTCTTCCATATTCTGAGATTAACTTCGATAAAGTCATTCCGACCTAGTAATGATTTATATCCCTTGCTCTTTTCGTGTAATATATCCCTTGCTCTTTTCGTGTAACCATTTTGACTTATGTCAATATTGACTACACGAGGGGCAGACTATGAGCAAAGGATTCTTGGTCCCTCTCGCAAAATGATGATGAAAGCTTATTATTTGATATTTGCTCTCCATGCTTTTATGGACCCATAATCGAAGCTAAGATAACATCGAAATAATGTATCCCAACCTTTCAAATATTTATTTCATGTTAAAATAATTAATTTAATCGTTAGATAATTTTATTTCATAGGTTTAGTTCATCTCTTCCTTTTTTAGAGTAAAATAAGTGTTTTTAGCCTTAAAAGTCTTATCTTATTCATTTAAAACAAATAATAAATAAATAAAATATATTAAAAGTTAAATTTTATATGTTAGAAAATTGAAAAGTAATTAAAAAGTCTTAAAAATCAATTCCCAATGTTGTTCAGGAATCCAGGACCTCTGGGTGTCACCCAAGCCCTAGTTACCCTCCAACTAGTCCAACTAGACCATCGCCTATCTAACCAGACCAACGATGACCCAATGGTTTGACCGACACTGGTTCGGTCTAGAGGTGCACTTGGTAATAACCCAAATTTTCCCATTATATCATTTTTTGGGTTTATTTTTCGCTTTGCCCTTACTTTTAAATTGATCTAAAGAGTTATAAATAGGTTGGAACTTTCACAAGAGAGGGAGGACACTAATTTTCAGCCACTTTTTGGGTATTGGTGAGATTAGAGAGAGAAAATTAAATACTTAATGAGCAAGTTTTTAAAAGTGGACAAAATCTTCCTTCAAGTGATTTTTTCTTCATTTTCTTGAACTCCTCTTGGTTTAAATCCTTAATACTTTGGATAGCTCTCTTCATTATCTTTCTTAGGAACCAAAATGCGAAAAACAACAACATCTCTAGCACATTTTCTTCAGTTTTCTTGGTGTTTTTGCAACAAAATCAACAAATAAACCAATAAAATATTGGGAGGACTCTTTTCTTGGCTTTTTTGGCTTCAAAATCATTTGAAACACATCAAAGGGGTAAGCTTCTGAGTTTTTGGAGACTTATTTGCTTGATTGTGTGTTTACTTTGAGTGTTTAAGTGTTTTGGAGGTTAAAAATGGATTTATAATCTAGAGCCCCTCTGGTTGGACCCGTGCCTCTCCAACTAAACTGGCACCCCTGTAGTTACCTATAGGGGCACTAGGAAACTAGATTTCTGCCAATTCTATTGAAAAGGAATTGCTCAAAATAAATATGTTTCGATTTTAGTCCATTTTTCACCCATCATGTGCATTAGAAATGGAAAATTTTGACAAAAATCGAAGGATTTCCCGAGCCTCCCTTGTTTAGTTGGTTCCTCTATAGGATGTTGGACAGCCTTTGAGGAGCTAGATAGGTGCCATTCTTGGTGGTGGCAAGTCAGGCCACCTCCACCCCAACAATAGAGGTGCATATTTTTTGGCTAGAAGACCTACTTTATTATTTTTTAGCCTAGATTTCAATTTTCACTCCATTTTAGGCATCCCCAATGATATAAATCAATATTCCTTGATAACCGACCATAATATATGATATGTATATATCCAAATAATTATAATGAGAAAGAATCGGGTATAAAATAAATTATTTTTAACAATCGATCTCAATGCTTTTAACAATCACCCTAATCTA